>PVLA01001249.1:0-158265 GCA_004027455.1 Hydrochoerus hydrochaeris
TTACTTTTTAAGTCCATTATCTGCTTAGTTATATCCTGTTTCAGGTTGCTCAGTACCTTACTGACTTGTTTTGTTGTTGTTATATACTTTTAATCACCTTATATAATTCTGTTGCTTTGTTTTTGAGTTTCTCCTCATCCATGATCCATGGATCAGCTTTGGTGGAGTTGGGAGATTTTTGGAGGTATTTTGTTACTTTTTTATCTACTTTTTTTTTTTTTGAAGGTAGCAAAATGGAGCAGAACAAGACAAAACAAACCCATGTGACCGCACTGCAATAAAACTACCCAGAGCAGGTCACCAGGACACAAGCAATGGGCTCAGTAGTACAGCCCATTTTGTTCACACTAACTGTTCCTCCAATCAGGCAGAGGAAAATGGAAGGAAATATCGAACTTTCAAAAACAGAACATTGAACAAAGCAGTAACATTAATCAAAACTGAGCAAAACAGTGATAAAAATATTTGACTTCAGAGAGATGTTAGAAGGAAATCGCACTTACTTGTCATGCTGTATACATTCATCCTCCAAAAAATACTCAGACAGCCGGTGCCTACTTGCTAACGGGGAAGGGGGGAGGATATGGATCAATGTCTGATTCTTAGCCCATGCACCGGCAGGGCCCCAGCTGCTTACCAGGGCGGCCAGTAGGCGGCCTGTTCTCCCAGCTCCCAAAGTTCCAACATGATGCAGAGCTCAGGATTCAATGATAGTTCTCACCCTGGTGTGCCAGTGGCTTGCCAGGCCCCCAGCTGCTCACCAGGGTGGCGAGTAGGCCGCCTGTTCTCCAGCGCCCAAAGTTTCAACATGATGCAGAGTTTAGGAATCGCTGATCCTGAATTTATTTATTATATCTAGGAGTCTTTCAATGGAGTTGTGGGGTCTTTTATGTAGAGTATCATGTCATCTGCAAATAATGATAATTTAATTTCTTCTTTTCCTATCCTTACTCCTTTTATATTTCTCTCTCTTGTCTAATTGCTCTGGCTAGTATTTCCAACACTATGTTGAATAGAAGTGGTGATAATGGACATCCTTGTCTTGTCTCTGATTTTAGGGTAAAGGCTTTCAGTTTCTGCACATTTAATGTGATGCTGTCAGGCCAGGGATTTAGCTTAGTGGCATAAGTGCCTGCTTGGCAAGCCCAAGGTCATGAGTTTGATCCCTGGTAAACCAAAAAAAAAAAAAAAAAAAAAAAAGATGCTGGCTGTTGGTTTGTTGGTGTGATGGCTTTTATCATATTGAGGTAAAGACCATTTATTCCAATTTTATGTAAGGTTCTTATCATAAATAAGCATTGGACTGTATCAAAAGCTTTTTCTGCATCTATAGAAATGATCATGTAATTCTTATTTTTGGCTTTATTGATATGGTAGACTACATTTATTGATTTGTTTATGTTGAACCATCCCTTTATTCCTGGAATGAATCCCACTTGGTCATGGTGTATAATCTTCTTAATGATTTGCTGCATTCTGTTTGCCAATATTTTATTGAGAATTTTTGCATCTATGTTCATTAGGAAGATTGGCCTGTAGTTCTCTTTTTTGGTTGGGTCTTTCTCAGGTTTTGGTATTAGAGTAATGTTTGCTTCCAAGTATGAGTTAGGGAGAATTGCTTCTCTCTCAGTTTCATTGAAGGGTTTGAGGAGTGTAGGCACTAAGTCTTTGAATTTCTTGTAGAATTCTGCAGTGAATCTGTCTGGACCTGGGCTTTTCTTTGTTGGTAAGGATTTACTTACATTTTTAATTTCATTAATTGAAACTGGGTTATTCAGCAGTTTTACATCTTCTTGACCCAGCTTTGGTAATTCATATGTTTCTAGGAACCTGTCCATTTCTTCTGTGTTATCAAGCCTATGACAGCAGAGGTTTTCGAAATAGGTATTGATGATCTTCTGTGCTTCCACAGGGTCTGTAGTGATTTCACCCTTTTCATTCCTTATTGCATGACTTTGAGTTTTTTCTTTCCTTTTAAAAATAAGGTTGGCTAGGGGCTTATCAATTTTATTTATTCTTTTGAAGAACCAACTCTTTGATTAATTGATTATTTGTATTATTTTCTTTGTCTCTATTGCATTGATTTCTGCTCTAATCTTTATAATTTCCTCCCTTCTTTTGGCTTTGGGCTTGACTTGCTCTTCTTTTTTTAGATGTTTGAGGTGTAGCATCAGGTTGTTTATTTGTGTTCATGCTGTTTTCCTGATGTGGGAATTCATCACAATAAATTTTCCTCTGAAAACTATTTTCATTGCATGCCACAGGTTCCGGTAAGTTGTATTTGTACTTTCATTTGCTTGTAGATATTATTTAATTTCTTTTTAAATTTCCTCTGTGATCCACTGATTGCCTAAAAGTATATTATTCAGTTTCCATGTGTTTTGGGTTTTTTTCAGTTTCTTTTGTCATTAATTTCTAATTTCATGGCAGTATGAAACGATAACATGCATGGGATAATTTCAATTCTTTTGCATTTACTTAAGCATGTTCTGTGGGCTAGTATATGGTGTAGTTTAAAGAATACCCCCATGTGCTGCAGAGAAGAATGTATACTCTGATGTTGTTGGGTAGAACACTCTGTATACGTCTACCAAGTCTATTTGTTCACAGGTGTGAGCCAGTTCTGTTATTTCTTTGCTGATTTTCTGTCTAGTTAATCTGTCCCTTTGTGTCAATGGCATGTTAAGGTCTTCTGTTATAATTGTGTTATTGCTTATTTGATTTTTCACTTCTATTAATATTTGTTTTGTATAGCTGGGTACTCCCGAATTTGTTGCATAGATATTTAAGATTGTTATTCTTTCTCTTGAAGTTTCCCCTGACTAGTATGTAGTGACCTTCTTTATCTCTTTGGGTCATTCTTGGTTTGAAGTTTACATTGTCTGCAAACAGAATAGCTACCTCTGCTTTTTTTGGGGGAGGGTTCCTGTTGCTTGGAGTATTGTTTTCCATCCTTTGACTTTCAGTCTATGAAATTTCCTTTTGGGTTAGATGGGTTTCTTGTATACACCATGTGGTTGGATGCTGTTTCTTGATCCGTTCTGCTAGTCTGTTTCTTTTAATTGGTGAATTGAGGTCATTTACATTAATGGTTATAGCTGATATATATTGGTTTATTTTTGACATGTTATCTTTCTGCTGTTGCTTCTTTACCTTTCCCCTGTTTAATTGTTTGCCTTGCTTAGTGGTTTTTTCCTATGTCTACCTAGAATGCCTTTCAGTATTCTTTGAAAGTTGGTTTGGTGGTCATGAAGTTCTTCAGCTGTTCTTTGTCATGAAAGTATCTTATTTCTCCATCCATTTTGAAGAACAGTTTTGTGGGGTACATCATTCTGGGTTAGAATTCATTTTCCTTTAGGATCTGAAATACTTCACTCCATGCTCTTCTTAACTTGTTTGTGTTGAGAAGTCTGCTGTGATTCTGATATGCTTTCCTTTATAGGTGATCTGTCTCTTTTCTCTAACAGTTTTTAATAGTCTGTTCTTATGTTGGGTTTCTGGGATGTTGATTATTATATGTCTGGGTGTAGTTTTATTTTGGTTATGGCTATTTGGAGTTCTATATGCTTCACTAATCTGTATGTCAGTTTCCATTCTCATATTTGAGAAATTTTCAGCTATTACTTCTGTAAATAGCCTCTTAATATCATTTGTGTTGTCACCTTCTTTTTCATTTATACCTAACAGTCTTATGTTGCTTTTCTTTGCATCATCTTGCAGCTGTTGAATTATTTCCTGATTCCTTTTTATTTTTAAAAGATCTTTCCTGTTCATCAGATGCAATCTTGTTTTCAAGGTCTGAAAGTCTATCTTCACTTTCATTGAGGTGGTTTTGCCAGCTTTCAATGGAATTTTTGATTTCCATATATCTCTTTGAATCTACTTCATGTATTCTGTTTGTATCTTACATTGTTTATTCAAGCTTTCCATCTTTTTGCATTGTTCCTCTAACTTTTTAACTATGTCTTCTTTAGATATGTTCAGCATTTCTTTCATTGCATTAATCATTTCTTCTTTTACCTGGGAGATTATTTCTGATCTGAGTTCTTTTATAGCTTCCCAGAGTTCTTTCTTTAGTTCAGTTGCTATCATTTCAGGAATTTCAGGTGTATGGCTTACATTTTCTTCTATGTCCATGTCTCCTAGGCTTGCTTGGGAAGGGCTGGAGGTCTGAGACTGCATTTTGCTCTTTTGTTTTGTCATTTTCCTATATTTCTGGTCTCCAAGTGATGTTCCAAGGATCCTCGTGCACTGGAAATTACCTCACGCACTTTTGGCTTGGGAGGAGGAATGCAGGCAGCTGTTCACCACTGGGGGTAGCTGGGTGTGGCCCAGTTAGGCCCACAGGGACCTCTGGTGTGTCCTCTGGTGATCCGGGATGCTGGGCAGGGCCTCACCAGCTCAGATCAATGTTCCAAAGTTTTCCCTGCGCTGGAAATTATCTCGTGCAGTTTCAGCTTATAAGGAGGCATGTAGGCAGCTGTCTGCCACCCAGAGGTCCCCAAGTCTTCTTTCTGAAAGTGGGGTTTTAAGGCTATTCCAGATGAGTCTCTTTTGTTTGTTTTTTTTTTTCTTTCTTGAGTCTCACTATGTAGTTCAGGCTGGCCTTGACCTCACTATATATTCCAGGCTGGCCTCGGATTCTTGGCATCTTACTGCCTCAGCCTCTTGAGTGCCAGGATTGCTGGCCTGTGCCACCACTCTCACAGCTTTTCAGACTCACAGAGAAAGTGATCTTGTTGTCAGAGCCTAGCATCTAAAATAACTCGGACACTTTCTTTGTTGTTTCCTTGATGTTCCTTTGGGGTAACAAGATGGAAACTGCAATTGCACTTTTTCTATTGAATGAAAAACTAAACAAAGGACACGGATTAGGCACACTGCTTTTCTAACCCAAATTCCACTCTGTAGAGTGACTGCGGAGATTGCAGCTAGAAAGAGTACGAGGGCAAAGAGAACCCAACTGGGCTTGTGATGAAGCTGCTCTGGCTGCCCAGGTTGTTCCCTGCTGCCGTTCCAGGGTGTGATGGGTGACCCTCCACTTCTGCTCACTTCTGGCTCACTAAGTTGGGTCCTGAGGCTGGAAGACCCTGCTGTGGCACTTTAGTAAAGGGCTTTCTTACTGCTCTGGGAACAAAGCTGCACGTTAGCTGAAAACTGATGAGAAAGCCTCTTTCAGGAATGGGCCGGTAAAGACTTAACTCTGGCCATGACCATTTGACAGTGCCATTCTTCAAATTTTTTCTTGAACAAGATGCATTTAAGTAAGTAAATAAAACAATAACATAAAGCAAAGTGAAGGGCTGGAAGTGGGAAATGCTGGAAACAGTTATTTGGCATCAACGCACTTTTTCAGAAACACTTTATGTTTTTAATTTTTTCCCTTTTATTAGAACATGTTTGTGATAAATAATAATTACATCTGTTCTGGGGAATTGGTACATTTATGCCTCACATCTGGATCATTTTTGTGCTTCTTTCTCCCTGCTCCTCTCTTCCTTCCCCAGATCCCTTCGAATCTCTGAAAGACAGTCCACCTCCCTCTTTCTTACCATTATTCTTTTACTTAGCTCTTTAAATTATCCATATTTAGGGTGTCTTGGATATGAGAAGCCATGTGATATTTAGCCATGTCACTGAGAATTATGGTCTAAAGATTAATCCATTTTCCTACAAGTGATTCAGATCTGTCCTTCTCTGTGAGTGTGACCTCTTTCTCCCCCTGATGTCTTGGTCTGGCTGCCTCCTTATTTTTATCTTTTATTTTCTGCATCTTGCCCACATTTGATTAAAGCATGCCCCAGGCCTGTGGGTCTCTATTGGAGTTCTCCAGAGAAACACGAGCTATGGGGGTGTTGTTTTAAACAGTTGGTTCATGCGATTTGGGGTAGCCTGCAAGAGAGGTTAGCAGGTTTGAGCCCAGTGCCGTCAGGTCTGGAGGTAGAATTCCTTCCTTTCCTGGAGCAATGTGTCTTTTCTCTTACTTCTGCCCCCTGATTAGATGAGGCCAGCTCCAGTACCATGAGTAATCTGCCTTATCAAAATCTGTTGATCTAAATGCCAGTCTCAGCCAAAACACGTGCACACAGACATATCGAGGTGTGGTTTGATCAATCAAATGTGCTCTCTCCTTGTCCAGCCATGCAGATCTATGAGGATCTATCCTGGGTCAGGCTGCATCCCCTTGCTCTGCTTTGGCCCATGTTCCAGTTTCTTGCTTGTCCAGGTATGAAAGGGCAGGAAAACTAGGGCCTCACCAGCTCCTCCAGGTGGGTGCTGCTGCCCTCTTGCACGTCTTTGCCACACTGTGATGCGTGTCTTCAGTTCCTGCTTCCTCTGATGAGCAGGTGGTGCATCCGTGATGTGCACATCAGTGTAAGAAGAGATTCAACTCCCTGGTTCCACGTGGAGATGTAGTCCTCTCGAGATCCTTGAATGTGGATGTTTTTGTGTGTGCATCTGGAAGCATATGCACCACATCTGGAATTTCACAATGGAAGGAGCCAGATGTTCACCCAGTGATCATGGATGTCTATACATAGCTCCTGCACACCCCTTTAAAATGGGAACAGTTACGCTTCCATCCTTTGCTTCATGGAAGGGTCCTGCGCATGGGCAGGGGGCCCAGCCACCAAATTGGTTATAAATATGAGTGACACTGGGTTAACAGCACCTCAGCATGGGTATGAAGGGGGACACTGACAGCAACTCAGCGTCTGTCCAGGTCTGGGGTGCAGCACTGCTCTGGGGTGCTTTTTGGGTGCCGTGAAGCAGTTTATCTTTCAACTGCAGAGCTGGGGCTTGGTGAATGAGGAATATGAGGGTGATAGGAAAGTAGATGAAGGTTTAAATTAAAAGAAAAACTGCTTTATTACAGTAAAAGACACACTGCCATGAATCCCTCTAAAAATCCTTCCCTTAGCTTTGGATACACAAAAGGTCCTTGCCGCTTTCTGCAGCAGCTCTGGAGTCTTCTTTCCTGAATGTCTTCCCTTGCATTGCTGTGGCTGCCTCAGTATCCTGCGGAGTTGATGTAAAATGTTTCCCTTTCATGTTTTTTTTGGACTTTGGGGTACAGCCAGCATCACCCGGTGCCAGACCCAGTGCATACAGGGCTGAGGGCATCCCTGGTGTCTTAGGAGCCTGTCTTTCTGTTGATGGTACTCAGCAGCGGCATTTACTGTTTTTGATTGCACTTTATGAAGATACAACCATGGACTCAGGGCTCCTCAGGAGGGGACAGAAGCTGGGCAAGCTGGCAAATCTAGGGAGAGGCCACAGGTGAGCGTCCAAGGGCAGATGGAGATGTTGCAATGGACAGGTCTTTGCTGAGTCTGTTGAGGGGAGGTGTCTGGGTGCTTACTGGGTGGAAGAACTGGTAGAGGACAGAACTTCAGGAGCCTAGGTGACCACGTGTGAGTCTCCTAACTCTGCGGCCCTGTGTGAGGTCAGGGCAGCGGAACCTCAGTGCAGGCCGGGTGGAGGTGCTGAGAGCTGATTTCCCCAGGCAGCAGGGGCTGTGGTCAGCAGGGTGGAGGGGCCATGGGGTTTTAAGGTCAGTCCAAGACCTTCCAGGCCACCCAGGGAAGGAGGTGCCCTCACTGGAATCCCACAGAGGGAGCCTAGGGCAGAGGATGGCGGTTGGAGGCAACAGCTGTGACTATTGTCAGCAAGGCTACATCCAGGCTGGGGTCCCCGGGGAGGGAGTCAGATGGCCCAGATGTCCAGTCAGGAGGGACTGAGGCAGGGATGGGCAGAGGGCAGGGGTGGACTGTGGTCCCTGGGGCCCCGCTGGGAGGAGGAGAAGGAGGGAAAGCAAATATAACCCTGGACCGCATGGGAAAGGCTCTGGGAGGTAAGGATAAGGTCCTGCACTTGCAGGGGGTGGGTGGGGTGCAGGTGTGGCCAGGGGAGGGAGGGGCAGGGATGGAGGCCTACAGGAGGCAGGGAGGACTAGTATCATTCTGAGGGGCTGTGGCCCAGGGCGTGGTGGGCGCCAGGCAGCAGGATGAAGGCTCCCTGTCAGGCTGGGCAGTGGGTAGCTCTGGGCCAACTGAGGTGAGCCGGGGTGAGTGGGTCATGCGGGGTTGTCTAGAAAAGCAGCAGGCAGGGGGAGAAAGGAGGAAGGGAGGAACCAGCAGGGCCCACTATGGGGGCTTCCCCGAGGTTGTCTGGGACAGGTCCCTTCCAGGGGTGTGGCCTGGGCACCTGTCCTGTGCATCCCATCCCTGGGCTCTTCCCAGGGGCACCATGTAAGGTGCCTCCAGCTTTAGGGAAAGTGGTGCTGCAACTTGTGGAGCTGCCGAGACCCTGCCAGGGACTCGAAGATGGCAGGGCTCATCCACTGCAGGATGACACAGTGACATTGAGCCTGCTCTGCTCAGCTTCTCTGATCATGTCACAACTTTGGGGTGCTGCCTGTGCTAAGCCAGAGCATGGCTGGGTGCAGGAGGAGCCGCCTCTGGGAGCACCATCAGCTGTTTGGTTTTTGACAAGGTCATTTCTCACCAGGGGACACTATGCAGCCTGGGGTAAACCAGATGGAGGCAAAGCCCCCAGGAGGTCCTGATGGTGGACTTCAGTAGGGGCACCCACCCAGAGGCCACAAGCGAACCACCCACCTGACACTGTCTACACCCCAAGATGGCCCCTGGGCTGTGTCCTGCCATGGCTGAGCAGGGACAGAGCATTCCCGTGCCCAGGCAGGCTGTGGGCAACCCTGTGTGACGGTCTCACAGAAGCCCTGTCCCCGCCACACAGGAGAACTCCTTGTAGGCGCCCATGACAGAAAGGAGTGCTTTTCCTTTGAGCCTCTAGAGTTTCCCTTTTAGTGTGCTCCCAGTGGCTGAGAGGGGCCCCGGGAAGAGTTGTTGGCCTGGAGCAGCCCCGAGCTCTGAGCAGGGACTGCAGGACCCATGGTAGCGGGGGCGTCAGTGGACAGGAGCACAGTCCATTTGCTTAGTTTCCTTACTTAGTAACTGTGTGGAGTTATTATATAAATTGTACTCATGGTGTTTAGAGAGGTGCAAGAGCATCTTTGGCATGTGGTGAGCTCACCATCAAAGTGCGGACTCCGAGACAGGGTTTGAGCACGGTGATGGATGTGCAGAGCACTCTGGGTGCATGACAGGAAGTGGGCAGTCACCATCGTGAACAGTGGTGACCTCATGTTCCGCTGCCAGCTTCACTCATCCTCTGCAGTGCTGGCCTCCTGGATGTGTAGTCCTTGCAGGCTGCCCAGAGTGTGGGCCGTCCCTGCTTCTGTGGCCTTGGCTTCTGGCCAGATGGAGAGCATTGGCGGTGGAAGCAGCAGCTCCATGGGAAGGTGGGAGCCAAGGAGGGCGCTGGAGCCACAGCAGTGGGTCTGCAAGGATTTTCTGAAAGAGGGGAGGAATAAACGCCCGTGTTTACATGGTGCCTTCTCATCGTTACTGCTCTGAACATCCCAACAGTGTGATGTGACTGAAAGAACTTGAGCAGTCAGGGAGAAGGAACCATCTTCTTTCAATGATTATTTTTTTCCTGTTACAAGGATTGAACCTAGGGCCTCTGCACTGAGCTGCACCCCTGCCCTTTTTACACTTTTACTTTGAGGTAAGAGCTTAGTAAGTCCTTAGGTTGGGGTAGAACTTGTGACCTTCCTGCCTCAGCCTCCCGGAGTGCTGGACTTACAGATGTGCAGCACCACTTTTGGCTCCTTGGCTTTGTTGGTGGAGCAATCACAGCCCTGGCTCTGCCCTAGGACCAGGCCAGGCCAGTGGGGGGCCCCGCTGAGCCCTGAGTCACAGCTTCATAAGCACAGAGAATAACATGGCCCCGTGTGTTTGGGCTGCAAGGGTTGGAGCCTTGGGGACCCATCTGGGCTGCTGCAGGGTGCCGGCCGGTGTTTATCTGAACTGCCCTTCCCAGGGCTTGGGCTCTTCCAGGGGCTGGCAAGTGCATGGGATGGGAACACTGAGCCCTGATTCCTGTCCCTCTGCCTCACCCTTCCTCCTCCCTTTGATGGGTGCTGTCCTTGTCCCTGTCCTTGTCTTCTTTCCTGCATTTGCCTCCCCCTCCAAGCAACCCCTTAGTAATTTACAAATCATGTGAGTGATGTCACGCAGAGATTTGCTCATGAGCATTTGCTGACCAATCCTTGATCTTTGTGTAAAATATTATCATACAAATGCCGTTTTACCAAATCCCCTTCCTGAGCAGGTATGGAGACCGACAGCCACCTCTGCCACCGTGATGTCACTCAGTCCCGAGTTACACTGGCAAATGCTGGGGTAAATACCAGCCCAGCCAGAGGTCCTGACCACCCAGTGAGCTCTTTGGGCCAGCCAAGGCAGCTGGAGGGTAACTGGCTGAGACACTAGTTAGCAGTTTAATTTTTCCTTCATTTCCAAAAGGAAGTCAGACTTTGCTTCACCATTTGGGCACAAACTGCCTAGTTTTTGTTTCCCCAGGTCTGAGGATGAGGATTCACACTCAGCCCTGCCCCTTCTCTGCAGAGGCAGGAGAGGGAAGCTGAGGGCCGTTCTGCTCACTCTGCAGGGGCGGGGTGTCGAAGAAGCAGCTCTTGGGCTTATGAGCGTTGTTTTAATTTACCCCCAGCCCCCGCTATCCCAACCACCACAAAGATAACAGTGCTCTGCACTCATGAAAATATGTCTGCCTCAGCCTGGTTTTGGTTTTCATTTCTCTGAGCTGAGTCACACCCCAGCCAGTGTTATTTAACTCATTGCGTATTTGTTGTTGAGCAGAAGCGATGCTTCTAGGGTCAGCCGCAAAATCACAAGTAGACGGCCGGCACCGTATGGCAGGAGTGAGGTTGGGGCCTTTGCTGGGGTCAGCAGAGGGATCCTTCCCTGGAAGGAGGCTGGTTTTTGTGGGAGCCACATTAAATCGTCAGCTAAGAGGGAACGGTTGCACAATTTGTAAGTCACACATGACGGAATTCACGTGATCTATAAGCTATGAAATGCCTCCTGGTGGGCTCGTATCTCATGTGCATGGTGTAATCGCACTTGGTCCCTCAACATTTAATTGTTGCATCTCCACCTCTGGGTGTCCTCGGTCTCCACTCCCCGGCATGCACTGGCAGAAGAAGGGGGGCACTAAGTCCAGAGTCCTCATCCTGCCAGTGCCCCAGGGATGTAAATGCTGCCCCCTAACCTAGCCCAGGGACCTTAAACTCAAGTTGAAAATGGAAGAAGGAACTCTAGAGGGACAAAGAGAAGATGCAGAGGGAATGTAGAGCATTGTAGCGAGGACGTCACCAATCTGTCAGAGAGCTGGGCATGTTAGCACACACCTGAGTAACTCCAGCCCTCAGGAGGCTGAGGCAGGGGGCTAGCTGCAAGCTCAAGGCCAGCCAGGGTCACTCAGTTACCCTAGCCTTGAACTACATAGTGAGACCCTGTGTAAATAAAACAAAACAAGTCTATCAGAGAATAAACTCAGGACCCCTGTCTTAAGGGCATGGTGACTTTGCCTCTCAAGAAGGGAGACATTTGGCCCTGAAATCATTGGGAATCTACTAATAACCATGATTCTATGTTTCCACTATGTTGTAGAAAATTAGAAACCAGGAGAACATCGATTTTGTCATCATTTAGTGAAATGTTTTTGAAGAAAACTTGGGAGAGTTTCAATAATTTTAATGCTTTTTTCATATTATTGACATCATTAATCCTCTTTCTAGTCTGGAAAAATGTTACCATACAATAATCATCCACTGAACTGATTTTCCCTTGGATTAAAAAAAAATTAAAAATACTTATAAACATTGGGCTCAACAGTAACATGTTTATTACAGAAATTTTGAAAAATACAAAATGGTTATAATCTTCTGTAATCTAGGTTACCATTCAGAGAATGTCCAATTATTTTCTTTTTCTTAAAACATACTTTATTTTATCTTTATAATGTTTAATGGAAATTTGGCTTAGCATTTATTTTTTAAAATGAAAGCATTGCTTCTCCCCTTTCTAGTTCTTTTTAAAATTATTTCACCTGTCCGTGTCTGCAGCCCATGTGCTTAAGCCCCTCACGGCGGGCTGTGTTCACACACGACAGCTCTTTAGTCTTTTGCTCCCTGCCCCTTTGACAAAGCTCTGTCTCCCAGCTTCCTGTCATCCACCCCTTATTTTGCTCCTCAGTGATTTGTATCTGGGCTTCTCATGCAAGAGGGACCGTGGGACATTCAGGCTGTGTGCGCTTTATTTCCCTTAACAGTGCTGGACAGTTTAGGACCACAGTGGACATCCAAGGAACAGAGACCAAACCCAAGCCATGTAGAAGGTGACAGGGCGAAGCCCACACCTCATCCCTGCCTGGCCCCACTGCTCTAGCTTCCCAAATTCTCCCCTAGGGGGCTGCATCCTCACCCCACCCCCACTCCCTTGACACGGCAGGCTTGGCACAGTCAGCTGGCACCTGTAGTCTGCTGAGGCCAGGTTCAGCTGTGCACACAGCTCATTGTCCCTTGGCCAGGTCTCCACCAGGTACCACCTGGGAGACTGGGCATGAATGCCAAACTTGAATGCATAGAGCTTGGTGGTGACAGGGGCAGTGGTGGCATTGATATCTCTGGGGTCCATGTCACCATGCGCCATGAGCCACAAGCCATGCATTTGCTATGGCAAAAGTCCCAAGTCAATGTCTGATGGCCGTGGTATCCAGAGTGGACTCTTGAGAGGCAGAGTACATGGTGCCTGTGATGCGGGGAGCTGGATTTGGGGATGGACAGCGGGCTGGAGCTCTATCAGGTCAAGCTGGGGGAGGCTGTGGTGCTTCATGTCAAAGTTCTGTGTGGATGTTCCAGACACTGTGCCATCTACCACGAGGCACCCTCTGAGGGCTTCAGGGGGCCGGGGGGTGGGGTGGCACCGTGGAGGCTGTGCCTGGGTGGCTGGAGAACCCATGCTGGCTTCTGCTGACATTGATGGTGAGCAGCAACCTGGCCACCCGGTTCGGCTCCCTCCTGACTTCTACCCAAGACAAGGCTGTGGTGCAGAGCCCTAAGCATGGCTGTTGGCCTCATGTCCCCAGCCTAACCTGTGATAGGCTCAGGGCAAGTGCCAGTGTGGATGCTGCCCATGACTTTGGGCTCTGTTCTATCCATGCCCTGGCCTTGGTGCCCAGGGCCTGTGCCATCTCCCTGCAGAAAGGTCAAGGGAGTCACCCTTCCCCAGGGACTTGTCCCTGGGCATCTGGCCCCCGGGTGGGACACAGTGTTCCAAGCTGTAGGGCTCCCAGTTGGTATCTTCAACCTGGGCTGTACCCGGCCAACGTGGGTGGAGACACAGCCCAGGGTGGGACCTGCCAGGCTCCATCCTGGGTGAGCAGGGTGAGATGATACGGCTTCCCAGGGCCACCCTGACGTGTGTAGGGTGGTGTCCACTCAGAATACCTGGAAGTGTCTCAGAGGCACAGAATCCACAGATGAACATCAGGCCAGCCCGTGTGCAGCCCTGCCCAGTTTTCAAATTCCTATCACCTTGCAAGCATGCTCCTTTCTTGTTTTCTCCTTGGTATTTTACATCCCACATAGTGCGTGATTTTACCTATAAAACTCCAAATTCATCTTCAGCTGACAGAGATCTTTAAACCATTGATTACATGATGAAATCTGCACGATTGCACACCAGATACACAGGCGTCTTGCATTCACTAAACTGCTTAAGCGATTGATTCCCGCCACCCACATAAACCTGGACCCAGCTCTGTGTTTTACCTGCTGTGGCTCTTCCACCCACCCTCCTCCACTGTGCCCATGTTCCCGACTTATTCCCAGCCACCTGATGGGCACACAGTCACCTGGACTGCAGAGCCCATTGTGCCCTGGGCCTGGTGCCTCACTGCCTGTGGTGTGGACTCATTTCTGTCATTTCCTGTGACCTACTGGTGACCTGGGGTCTCAGTGGGGCAAGACCCTGTTGGTGACACTTGCCTGGCAGGTGCAGGAGAATAATATCTCCCCTTGGGCTCTCACCAACGGCACCTGCTGGAGACTGTGCTCAGCGCTTGTGTGACCTGCTTGTGCCAGCTTACACTGGTCCAGAGCTGACTGGTCCCCTTCTATCCTACCCTGGATTGTTTGGCATCCTGTTGGTAGTTGGAAATCAGCCATGGGATAGCATTGGACCCACAGGCATTGGCTGGTGCTGCAAATCTGTCCCTTATGCCACTCCGTCATGATAAACACTTACAAAGGCAGCACTGCTTAGATCCATTGTTTCAGCACTGATCAAAACAATAATCAGAAAAGTTGCCTAACAGGGCATGATAGGGGCTCGCCTATGATCCCAGCACTCTGGGAGGCTGAGGCAGGAGAACTGCAAGCTAACAGTCTGGCCTTGGTAGTTCAGCAATTTAGCATTCTTTACATGGAGGAATGGACACATCTGTGAGTAACTGACCCACAGAACTAACCCTAGGACCCTGGGCTTCGTGTACACTGAGGTGAATGCCTCCGTCATAATGCCACCAGCTCACTCCTATCCTGTCTGGCTTAACATTCACTCTTCTTTATAATATTGTCTTTCATGTGAGCAAATATGAATAGATTTTCATTGTAAAAATCTTAATAAAAAATTAATGGAGAAAATCTCAGACTCCTTTCACATCTCTTACAATTCCATTTTCTTATCTCTTTCTCCAAATGTGAATGGAATCAAACTCCATCGCTAGCTCAGTAACCTCCTCGTCACCCAGCAATGTGTTTTGGATCCTCTTGCTTCAAGCCAGGAGTCATGGAATTCTTCACTGACCCTTCGTATGGGGGTGTCTCAGGTTTTTTTTTTGGTACCAGGGATCGAACTCATGACCTCGTGCTTGCCAGGCAGATACTTATGCCACTGAACTGAATCCCTGCCTGGATTTCAGCTTTCTTAAGCACTTCTGCACATTCCCATCTGATGAGGTAGAGAACAAGCACCATGCAAAGAGTCTTGGAGTTGGACTTGGGTCCCAGGTGTCCATGAACTTGTCATAGGACCTCCAGTGAGGACCCTAACCTTACCCTGCCTCAAGTCTCATCTGTGAAACGGTAATGATGTCTCCTGTCTCAGGTGAATGCACACAAGGGCAGCTGTGGACAATGCCTGGCATGCAGGGAGTTCCAGCCAAGCACTTATTATTGTCATGAATGCATCCACACTCACTCAACAAGTCTCTGAAACTATTTCCTGTGATTTGCTGTTTTGAATAATGCTACAGTGAATGCTCTGGCTGGTACAAAGCTCCATGTGTGGGTGGTCAGCATTCAGCAGTACAAGCCCTAGGAGGGTTCATGGCTGATGAGAAGCAAAACTACCCTGGGGGCTGCAGAAACAGCAGGAGTGGCTCTGTGTCCTATGTCAGCTTGCACAAGGGGCATTGCCTGGCGCCTTTGTCTCCCCTTGCGATGACACAGCCCCGCAGGCTGGGCAATGCAGAGAAAAGACATAGGTTTGCGGGAATGTCTCCTGCCATAGTGCCAGGCTGGGTCACACAGTGATCTTTTTTTCTCCTCTTTTCTTTTTGTTGCAGGATGGAATCATGTGTGCTGAGCACCCACTATGCCCCAGCTGAGCCCCTGCCCACACTGCAAGCTCTGGGAGGGGCAGCCCCCTCTGCTGAAGGTGCTGGCACTTTTAGACATTCAGAGGAGAAGAGCCACCTGGTATGGCTCTAGATGGCAGGTGAAAGTGGAATGAAAACACTTAAAAGGTCTGTGGTGTGAATGTGGTGAAGGAGTTGGACATACCTGTACTACAATGCATTGGTCCAGTTGGGGTGCTTCTTGGAAAAAGCAAAAAAGATTTCATATTGTAGGAAAGCACTTCTTTTTTCGAGGTGTTATGGTTTGAGTCTAGATGTCCCCCACAAAGCCTCCTGTAGTCATACAGCTTTTGATTCAGAGGTGGTTGAATCTAAAGTGTGTGTGATTAGTAAGTCAGTCCTCTGACTGATTTGGCATAGTTCTGGGCAGGATTAAGGGAGTGAGTGGTATACATACAAGGCACAGAAAGAGTCTCCTCTCTTGCTTGTTGCTTTCTTGTCTTCTACCACCATGCACTGCTGCCCCTCTGTCATGAGCCAGCCTCCTTTGAGCCAGCTGACTATGGAGTGAAACCTTTAGGAACTGTGAGATAAATAAACCTTTCCTCCCTTAACTTTGGTCATTGGATATTTTATCCCAGCAAGGAGAAAAAAGTAAGACAGAAGGTAAGTAACAGGTACATAGAGTAAACGCGCTCTTTCAGCATAGCTCTGTGGGTTCTGATGAATGGATAAGCACGGGCACATCACTAGAACCTGCTCGGAGAGCAGTTCTATCACCCTTCCAACCCCCACACTCTCCTCTAACCACAGTTGCATCCCCTTTCTGACCCTAGGAGACACTGGTGTCTGTCTGTCTGTGCCTTCATCTTTTCCAAAATAAGACAGTGGAATTGTATAGCACAGTTATGGTTATTTTACTAGGATGGATGCATGAGGGCGGGCAGTGTGGTACAGGTATGTTCAACTCTGATGATAATCCTACCTTGGGGGTTCATGCTGTGATTTTAATGTTTTTGTTTATAGTTACATTGTGATTTGGGGGTTGGAAGTTGGTCCACGTCTATTCATCTTTCTCTCCCATGGCAAGCAGTGAGAAGACTGTGAACATCACGGAGATCTTTAAAGACCAGCGTCGAGGCATTTCCTCAGTGATGTTCTGTGAAAGAATGAAGCGAATGCACCTGCTGAGAAGCTGCAGGCGAACTGAAGAACTTCCACCTGGGAAGGGGGGCACCACGCCCAGCTTCCGTCTCCAGGTAGCAGCCCTGGTCAGTGTGGTCCAGATTGAGGCCCGAGTCTGAACAGACCAGGCTGTCAGAGAGAGGCTAAGGCCAGGCACAGGCAGCACCTTCACGGCACTGAAGGGCCACTCAGTAACCACTGTTTTGTGGTGATACTGTACAGGTGACAGTTTTGAGGGGAAATGATATTTTTCACAATACCACATGATGAGTTCCATCAGAGCAATTTTTCTGTGCATATAGCTATGTAGGTTAACTATTCAGAAACAAAATCTACTTCTCTCTAAACTAAGCAGAGACTGGGACAACCAGCTCTTCTGAGGGAGGAGTGGTTTAATCTCTGTAGACCTCTCCGGAGCACCGGATACCAAGTAACCTACAGGAACACTCCAGCCCTGTGAGCAGAGGGGGCTCTATCACACCAGCAGCTTCAGAAACTTACCGCCTGGGCTTTAATAGGGATCAAAATTTCCCTTTGGATTAAAGTCTTCGATTTGGAGTTAAAGAACAGTTATTTGGCAATTTGAATCAAATTAATTAAATCACCAAGCCACTGTGAATTATGTTAGAAAGGGCTGTGGGAGGAAGGGGGAAAGCCGGTCGTGACTAGAGTCACAGCCAGGGGCACGAGGGCCCGTGTTCACGCAGGGTGACATGAGTGACAACCCTGAAGTGCAGAGGAAGGATACCCAGTTTTCAAAGAATGATAAATATTTTATCATTTATAAATTTATAAAAGATTTATAAACCTTTTATCATTCTTTGAAAACAGTTTAACGTACTCCGTTAATGCGCATAAATGTTATACCTTAATGTAACAGTTAAAAATTAATTTAAATTAAGAAGCTTAGCATTTGGTTGAGAATGTTAGAATTTTATTCACGTTGGAAGTAATATTGAAGCCATAAAATCATGTGCCAAAATATCTCATAAAATAACATGTAGAGAAATAGTAAGTTACCGTAATTGCTATGCTAAACCAGCATCTTCAAAATGTAAATCAGTGAAGACCTCCACTCTGTGAACTGACTTTCGGTCACCACCAAATAAGCCATGAACATTTCCCCTCCCTTCTTCAGCAGACTTTACTGTGGTTGCATTTTTAATAGCTGGTCATTTGTGAAATTCAATTTTTAGTAGTAATGAGAAAAAAGTAATACAGGAACAGCACACATCTTCTAAATGATTTTGGGCCCCGAGCCACTGTTTGGAAACATTTGTGGGTGAGGTGAAGAGCTTGCCTGGGGCTTTCCTGAGGAGTGACAGCGGGGAGAGGCAAGTATTTCATCAGCCTCACCCGAGCCGGGGAGCATCTCCCCTGCCTTATCGAGTTTCTAAAACTCCTCTTGCTTTTTGAGATGAGTAAAGTGATACATTGTTGATTCTAGAAATCTGTAATTCAAGATGATTCCATTGCATATGATTCAGCAAACCAAAGATAGTGTTTGGAATTTCCAGTCTCATCAGGACACGGATTATCACCCTGGATTCCTCTGCTGGCCTCTCAGTGCCATCTGCAGGGGCTGTAGGTACGGAGTGGGGTTGGCTTCTCAGAAATGGGGAGCTTTTGGGGTCACCTAAGAGAACTTCAAGTCTTCAATGGACTCTATGTGCATGAACATGCAATTTAGAGTTCTTGCAAAGCAAAAATGAGAACGCAGTTTTGCAAAATAAATGTATTTTAACTTGGAAGTTGTATAATTCCAGGTTCTACTGAAGCTCTCTCGTAGGGCCCAGGGGTGACTGCTTCCTTGGGGACCAGAACAAGAGAGGACTTGGAGGGAAGGGGCAGTCTACCAAGTGGGTGGCTTCTGTTTATTTAGAAGTCTCTGGATTAAGGTGAGCTTTTGAGTTTTTAAATCATTTGTCTTTCACATATTTCTGTCACACACACACACACACACACACACACGGGATTTATGCAGGGGCCTCACAGTGTGGCCCACAAAGGCACAGTCCCTCCACTATCCCCGGGATACTCATGGGGACCAGGTCCATATGGCCAGGCCCCAGCCCTGCTCCCAGCTGGAAGAACCTGGGCCACTGCCAGCTAGGCTGATGATGGTGATCCAGATGTAGGTGACAGCCCTGTCAAGACAGTGGAGTTAAGTGAGTGGGCTACAATGACCCATTCTCCCAGCCTCCTTTTGAAAGATGAGATACTATAGCAGTCAATTTCTGCCTTGCATATAGAAGACAGAGCAATTGTGTGGAGCTGGCAAAATTAATTAGTTAATTAATCAATGGATTAAATATAGGGAAGATGACAGGAAACTAGAAGGCAGGCTTTGAGAGATGGAAGGGGCTCGGAGGAGAGGAGGCAGGCAGGGGCTGGGGTAGGAATGCTCCAAATGTGCTCTGCCGCGGGCCAGAATCACCAAACGAACGGCAGGACTCTGCGTGACAAATACGCGTGAACGAACTTGTGGAAGAGGAAAAGGCTGTGCCCGGAAGTGGGGCGGAGGCAGGGCGCAGAGGCCCATGCATCGCTGATACCCGGGGCCTTGGTGTGCGCTGTGGGTGCCTAACCAGGGCGCCAGGGTAACGCGGGGTGGAGACTGCTCCTCAACCTGCTTAGGCATCTGCAGTGAGGCTTTGGGGCCTTGAAGTCCTCGAATTCTTTGTAAATTAAAACTTAAAAATTACATAGCAGTCGGGCTCCTTGGCTGAGAACAATGGCATTAATTTTTCAAATTTTGGCAGCGGAAGCAAAAACATCTGCCATCAAAGGTGAGAAGCAGCACATGTGAGACAGGGCAGGGGAGCCCCCCCAAGGGGAGGGGAGCGCACCCCACCGGAGGGGAACCCGCCTGCCCGTGAAGCAAGCTAAGCCACCACCCCCTCGCTCATAACAAAACTGGCCCCATCTCTGAGGTCCTTAAGTACTTGTATGACATCACTTATAGGAGTTAATTTAAAAATGTTAAAATTATTCCCCCATTCACACATGTCTTGAGTTACTCCGGAGGACTAACAAGTACCCCAGGACTCTGTGCCAATAAGCCAGTCATGGAATAAACACAGGCTTGGAAGTTAAGAGACTTCCCAGCTAACCCCGGCTTTGCTCATAACTGGCTTGGCTACGTGGGGGACTCAGTTAATCTTTTGCTGCAGAGCGAGGGACTGAATTAACTGCTCTCTTAGGGCTTGTTGCTTTATGTCCCAGCCATCCAGGGTTCTTTTTAGTGCCTGGCTCTAAAGACCTTACAGTGCACAGAAGGGGAGATTATCTTGGGAAACCACACCCTGAACAGCTGGTCAGTTCCCCTTCACTGGGCAGCTAAGACCCCCAGCTGAGCTTCAGCAGGATGCCCTATTCCTGGTCCTCAGTCACCTCACCACACCCATGGGCTGCATTTCCCCGCCTTAGCATGTCTCTGAGATTGTTCCTGCTTATTTATAAGGCAGACCTCAAGCTGTGTGTGACTTCATTTGGGAGCACTTCAAAAAATATGGCGTGTGTTTAAATAAAAAAAATTCATTACAGCAAAAGACACACGGTCCCGAGCCTCCTCACAAGGCTCTCCTTCGCTTGTACCTTGCTTACCTGTCATTGTCCACTTTCTGAGCAGCTCTGGAAGAAACCCTCTGTCATGAGCGTCTCTGAGGCTGTCTCGCTGACATGAGCAGATTTAAAATATTTATGCCAATTTCTGTCAAATAAAAACATGATGCTGTGTCCTCATCCACCCTACTCACTGCATCTACAACCTTTGCGGTTCCCCAAGGTGACTCTTGGATCCTTCCCAGAGTCAAAACGACCCTGAAAGGGAAAAGCTTTGTGTGGATTCAGGACCTCCAGGAAGCCAGGACAGTGCGACTGAAGACCCTCAGGAGAAATGACTCCAGAGCTGCTGCAGAAAGAAGCAAGAACCATGAGACGAGTGTGTTAGAAGCCAGGGGGAGGATTTTGAGGGCCTTCATGGCACTGTGTCTTACTCTAATGTTTTTTTAAAAATATAAACATTCACTGTATTTGTGACCACACCTCATGGGTACCTGCGGCTAATACCCATGTATTTCATCCTTTTTAGATATTGTTCCGAATGATTTGGTTCATAAATAAAACTGGCTTTGTGCTGGTTCACTGTGTGCAGAGACACCTTTGAGATTTCAAGTTTCTTATTGAAAGCCCACTGTCAGCAATGTACTTGCCTGTGAGTTTCCCACAGGACACCTGATGCCAGGGGTTACTGACGTGTGACCTCCCTACCTTGACACCACTGTGTTTTGCAGGGCTGAGGAGTGAGGCTAGGAGCCCAGGCAGGTATTCGATGCAGAGCCCATCCCAGCCTCTCAGGCACTGTTTCCAGTGTTGTCCACATAGCTACCCAGTGACTGTCACCCCCTTGGCATAGGAGGAGATGAGGCAGATGCAGCCCGTGGTCCATGCAGTTCTCCGTCTGCTGTGGGAGGTTGTGTGGTTGCTCCCAAAACCGAAGGCAGTGTGGCAGTCACCAAGGTGTCCAGTGTAGGAGAAGGGAGTGCTGTGGAGCCGTGTGGCCTGCGAGTCCCTGTGCTGGTGCTCTTGTATACACCCTATGTCAATTTTGCCCTTCTATAGATTTCCTTTTTTATTTTTTTGATTTGGAACAAAACTCCAGACAATGTTGGCAGTGGTTGCCTTTAAAGATCCACCGTATTGAAGTCATGTTCACCTTCCACCAGGCTGAGCTCTTCTCAGCCTGGGCAGAGGGCTGGCTGAATACCTTAGGTGTCACCCAGTGCCAGGCTACCTGGGAGGTGAGACTGAAAGAGATTTGCTTTCTTGTCTCTGTGTTCCTGCCTGGGAAACATACCAGATGTGTTTTAAAAATGTGATTAGAAGCATTTTGTAAGGCATCTGTATGAATGAAGGGGAAGCCTAGCGTGTCTGGGCTGAGGTCAGGTGTGAGACCCTTTCTGGAGATTGGAGGGGGGGGTCTGGGCTGAGTGAAGTTTCCTGAGTCCTCAAAGTTGAAAGCAGAGTAAGGACAGGAGGCAGACTTTGGCTTTTTTGGTCTCCTCAGCATAACAAAAATCATTACAGCCTCAGAATACCTTTTTGCTCTTCTTTGGGGTTAAAAACACACTTTTCATTAAAATATGTTAAAATTTTCAAGTCAAATTCACAATTAAAAGAAGCTTCTTGTGGCATGTGTGTTGTCTAAACCTGGATTCTTTGGGTTGCCTCCGGGAAGACCTTGTCGAGGACAGGAGGACGGGAGGACAGGACGCTGGCCGGTCCAGGGCGGTGCTAGGCTTTGTCTTAGGAAACCCGGCTTCTTGCTCAGAAGCATCTCAGGTTCTACCCCCTATGTGTTAATGGAAAGCAAGGCCCCAAGAGTGACCTGGGGCTTCATGGGAACTGGCAGTGTTCAATAGAAGGCATAGCCTTGGTTATCTCTCGGGGTCAGGTTACCCCATTCCGCGGCAGCTTGCGCAGACAATGCTGGGGGCCAGGACACCAGCCTAATCCTCCTCTGGCCCCTGCAAGGTGCACTGGAAGGACAGCACTTGGCGGGTATCAGTTTCCTGGGCAAGTTCCACAAACAACTCAGATGCTCCGCTTGGTCCCCCTGGGAGGTGGCCTGCGTCCCTGTCACTCCACACAGATGAGGGCCTCAGTCCCCAAGTGCCATTGTCTGCAGTTTGCTCAGGCTCACACATACAACCTTCGAGACGTGGCTGCGGAGCCAGGTTCCCATGCGGGCATGGCTCCCCAGAGCGCATGTGGGGATCGCAGGGCCGAGGGGGGCTGCAGGACGGGCTGTCCTCCTCCTATGGGTGAGCTCAGTTGCCTCATGCTCACACCTGGTGGTTTATCTGACGCTCCATCCGTCTCGTCACCTCTCCCTCAGGGAAGCCTCACCTTTCATTTCTCACTGCAGCTGTGCTGACAGATGTGTAAGAATTCTATTTTCTTTTCTGAGGAATTTAGACAACAGCCCGCTGTTGGGAGAAACGTGGTACAGAAGCAGCAGGCCGGGCAGAGGGCTGTGCCCCATCCTCCCTGGCAGTCACCCTCTAGGCCAGGCAGGAGGGAGCCAGCCTGGGGAAGGGACCACCTGCTCTGGGTATGCAGTGCTGTGTCCCCATTGGTTTCTACTTTCACCTGAGTTTTCCAGCTGGGCTCAGCAGGGAAGCTCTAGGGCACACGTTCGCCTTCATCTTGGACCTTCAGATGTTGGGAATGATGGGAGACATGGTGCAGGGCAGTGGGAGAGGTGACCGCCCTGGGCCTTCTGCTGTTTTTAAAAGCTGGACAAACAACCCTGACCATAGCAGTTTCCTCCCTAGACCTTCACAGGAAGGCCTGGGCCCAGGCTGCTCAGTGGGTTCTGCACGTTGCCCTTTCCCTGCACTGTCCCTTCTCGTGCAGTGCCCCTTTCTGCTCTGTCCACCTCACCCAGCTTCAGCTCTCTTGTCCAAGAAGATTCAGGTTAGGATTTCAGGGTGCACTGACTGCCTCTTGAGACCTTGAGAACTTGAACCAAATTGTCAGTTCAGTGCTATTATTGGTTTGTGTGTTTTTTTCCTCAAGAAGCTTCTTGAGGACTTCCGGGAAACACTCTAGCCCATCTCTATCTTCAGTTCTTGACAACACGCTTGGGAACGATTGTGCATTTACGGAGACCACACGAGTAAGATCGTCCCTCTTTTCATATGGAGACTCAGGAGAGGGGAGCTGTGTGGAGGGGCTCTACGCTGGGGCCACCTTGGCCTGGCAGCAGCCTGGCCCTGATGCACCCAGCCCTCTGTGGGGCTCCCAAGGCTGAGGGCAGCGTGGCACCTGCTCGGGCTGACAGGTCCTGAAAGATGCCGGGAAGAATGTCATACTGGTGCCTCCTTTCTTCTCTCCTTCCTCCCTGACTTTCTCCCTCCCTTGCCTCCTCTTCTTCTCTTTGAAAACCTAGATGGTTGTATGATTCTTTCCTGCTCCCTCCACTCCTGCCATGGAAGCGCCCGCAGTATCATGCCCTGAGCTGAGGCCTGTACTGTGAAGTTACAAATCCTACCTATGCTTGGACAGAGGCCCCAGGGTTTGACCTTACCTGATGCCCCCTGCAGGCCGCCTCTCTGTACCTCCCTTACCTGGTCACCCCAGGGCTGGGGCGCGTCCTGTTTTGGTGCAGGGCCCACTGTCATGTCGTTTCTGCTGCATGACTGTTCCTTTTCCTGTGACTGTTTCCTCCTCAAACACACTCTTAGGGCCGCACACCTATCACCTCCTCTTTGAAGCCAGCCCTGGTATTTCACACAGAAATGATCTCTCTCCATTTGGCACCATCATTTTACAATGAAGTAAAACTTTAGTTTTGGTTGTAAAAATAGTCTTAAAAGCTATATTTGTGTTGCAAAAGTTCAAATAATAGGGAAAAATGAAACCTTTTCCATATCTTCAATACTCTTCTACCTTTATTCTAATTCTTAGAACTAGCAACTACTTAAAGCATACGTTTTCGGGTTATTTTTTGAACAAAAATTCAGTTATAAAGCATAGAGGTGAACTTAGCAAATGTTGGATCATCCTGTGATATTTTCTTGCACTTTTCCCCTCTCTCAATATACCCACAGTATTTTTCTCTAAGAAGTCCTCCACTGCTCTGAACCTTGGTGTACTACAGTGTAGAATGCTGTAATGCCAGTGCCATAGCTGGACTGTCTACACAATGAGGCGGTGGGTTGTTTCTCCTTGATCTGTTAGAAACAGTTGTCCAGTGCACATCCTTGTCCACTTACCTCTCTGCGTGAGAAGAGACATCTGCAGAGCACATTCTAGAGGTCGTATCTCTGGGCCTGCAGAGTGTGTATGGATTTGTCACAGGCCAGGTCCCTGGGCTAGTGGAGACTTACATGCTGTTGAATGGCCCAGGGTGGGGGGTGGGTGGCCCTCAGAATTTGCCTCTAGAAAATTTGATACGGGATAGCGTGTGGCCAATGGAAGAACTTCAGATGACAATATCACATTTTTTTCTTAAAAGTGAGGGCTGGAATATGAAAAACCTGAGAGATATATGGGAAAAATAAGTATTGATGTAAATATGTTGGGGTTGTATTTTGGAAAGTCAGCTGGGTTTGGAAGTCAGAACTGCATGTAAGAAGTAGCAGGGGATGTTCCACTGCAGTGCTCTGGCCACTGGGGCAGGGTCTCTGACTCCAGCGTCCCACTTTGAAGACCTCCAGTCCTTTTCTACATATGGCTGAGGCCAGAGCCATCTTTGAGAGGCCTCTGTGCCTCACACACTGTGTGGTGTTCTCTCTCTCTTTCTCTTTCTCTGGTGGGGGGACTGGGGTCAAACACTTTACCACTTAACTATATCCCAAGACTTTTTGATGATAAAATGATATGAGCTGGAAAAAGAATTATCAAAACATGAAAACATCTTACATAAAAATAAAGATATATCACATCACGTACAGGTACAAATTCCCTATGATGAATGTTATTGTTGTGCATATTTAAAATGTACCTATAAAATAAACACACACAATAGAAACCATTGTTACCAGATGGTTTGAGGCAAACCATCTCGGAGACATTTCGGGTCTAAGATTGAAACTCGGAGAAGGCAGGAGTGGGAAGGAGCCTGAGAAGCCAGCTGCCGACCCGACGTGAATGACGCAGCGCCATGCTGGACCACAGCACCGGTTCTTGCCCTGATAGGAGGATCCTGCTTCCTGTGTGCATTCTGGGTCCAGGGAAGCAGTTTGGAAATTGGATGGCCTGAATGCCAGAGGGCCGGGCTGTGCTGCAACCTTTCTCCTGCTCTTGCCTTTGACCCTAGGCCCAGAGCAAAGAGAAACGAGGCAGGCATGGGAGCCCTCAGCCTCTGGCTGGCTAGAGGGTTGTCTCTGGCCTGGTGGCCTGCAGCAGACTGCTCCGTGTGCCCACTCTTGAGGCTGGCCCACTGTGATGGTTTGGGAGTGGATCCACATAGTGAGTGCAGGTGTTGGATCTTGGTGCCTGGGGCTGGGACATGGGATGCAGTAGGGTCTCTACAAGGTGGGGTTTAGTGGGAGGCTGCAGGACTGACCCCTCCTGCTCACTCTGGTTCCCTGTCAGCAGTGTGACCTTTCTTCATGTGACCCCTGTCACTGCAAAGCTGTCCCCAGTGAGTGACACAGCCAGGGTCCCCATTTGGCTCGGCATTGAGCTTTTTGGACTTCAGCTTCCAGAAAGGTGAGCCGCACAGACCTTTCTTCATTATCAGGAACAGCCTCGGGTATCTAATTACAGAATTGTGGGGTCTGGTGTTGCTGCCTGCCCTCTTGACTGAGAGGCTGTGTACCCAGAGACAGCATTTCCCTTGTTGGATCTGTGTTTTCAAACTCACTCAATGACAGTGCCATCTCTTAAGGTCCCCTGGGCCATCCTGCAAGCTCCTGGATAAGACCTGCCTCTCACCTTCAACCGCCTAGTGGAACTCGGGCATTCTCCGTGTGCTCTAGGTCTTACAGATAGTGTCCTTCAGGGCCATGATCTTTCCAGAATGAGGCCTGCCCAGTGCCTTCTTCCTTCTGTGGCCCGAGTGGGGGCTGTGGCCCTGGTGGCTTTGGCAGCACAGCAGGTGCTCACGGTGAGGTAGAGGAGCTCATGTTGCCTCTTCTAGAAGCAGGGACACAGACTAGACTGTCTGTGTGCAAACAGAGGAGAACACACTTAGCGCTAACTCAGAGGTGGAGGCAAAGTAGTGCTTGCTGATAAACTAGTCCTCTGGGTGAAGCGAGTCTGGATTTCCAGAAGCTGCCAGCTTCCAGAGTGCACATACTCCCACTGTGACTGGAGCTGAGGGCACCACCAAGCACCGGGGCTGGCGACTGTGGAATCACCCAGAGAGGGCTCATGCAGGGACTGGTGGCCTCTCCGGAACTACTGAGGGAGAGGATAAGCCCAGAGAATGAGGTAAACCAGAGTTCCAGGTTTGGAAAGAAAGAAAATTCCTTTTGAGAGAAACTTTACTTTGTTCCAGGACTGTTTTTTCCTCTTTTGGTTTAAACGTTTTTGGCCCTAGTTTTTCTTTTATAATTTTAATTTTAGACTAGTTTTAACTTTACAGAAAAAGTCATTTCACGTAGGCTTCCCCTATACTGTGCATCCAGCTTTCCCTGAGGCATCTCCCTACCTTGGTAAAATGCATTGCTAGGACCCCCAACCTTGGTAAGATGTATTGCTAGGACCCCATTCCCTGATATTGTTTCCTTTGTGCAGTAAAGAAAGCACCCACACCCACAGATTTTGTAATTAGAACTACAGTTTCTATTTGAGTTTCTTTGGTTTCCCCCCATTGTCCTTTCTTCCCCAGGGTCCCACATGAGACACAGCCTTACATTTACCTGTCCTGTCTCCTCCGTGGCTCTAGGCTGCATCCGTTTCTCAGACTTTCCTTCTTGTGGTTGTTTTAGTGACCAGCTGGTGTTGAGGCTCGTGGGTAGGGGTCTCATGGGCTGCCTTCAGTCCCGTGAGCCTGATGGCCACAGGCTGTGGTATTGTGGAGACAACCAGGACTCAGGGTCCTACTTTTGTGATACGGTGTCTATGACACAGGCCACCCATACACCTGCTTCCTGCTGACACTGAGTGTGGCATCAAGGTGACATGTGCTAGCTGGGTGTCCCCTCCAGAAAGCCACTCCTGTTGCCCACACTGTACTCCCTGGAAGTCTCTTTGGCCAGGCCTTGCTATCTTATGCTGGGCTATATTAGGCGTCTACTAGGTTTTCCTAGACTCTCCCAATTCAGTCGGTCTTGAACATCACCAGAAGTTGTCCTGATTAGAGTGCCATCATCGCTGTCACCTCTGACAGATTGCTAGTGGCTCTGTCCCACCCCAGTGAACCTGTGGATCCTGGCTGTTCTCTTAGGCTGTTACTTTACCTAACTTGTTTGCTTCCCATCTTGGCTCTTCCTTGTCTTTACTGTCCTCCTCAAGTCTCACAAGAGCCCTCGCTTGGTCTGGGCTCCCCAGAAGCAGATTGGAGCAAGGTGAGAGTGGTTTATTCAGGAAGCAGCCCTGGGATGCACTGGGGTGGGGGTGGGCTGCAGAGCACCCGGCCCCCAGCGGGGACAGGGCAGATGGAGTCCTAATCCTCCAGTCCTGCGCAATGTGGAGGTCATGTCCCTGGACATCCTGTCACTCTAGAGCTCTGGTAGCCAAAGGAAGTGCCCAGGCAGAAGGTCCTATGAGCTCCTCAGGGAGAACTGACTGTGCGTCAGCATTGAGGGTGCCCAGGACACATGCAGAGAGGCATCGATACTCCGCCACAGCCTTCCTCATGGGGCCCCAAGAACAGAGTACTAGACAGAGAATGGGCCACAGAATCTGCTGTCCAATCACATTTCCTATTAAGCAAGGAGCTTCCCATGGAGAAAGTGTCTCCCCAGAGGCCCCAGGCCAGTGCTGAGCTGACCCCCAGGACTCCCAGGCAGTGGGGCCCTGGTGGAAGTGAGAGAAACCCTTCTCCAGTCCACAGAGGACATTCTCGGATATTTTCAGAGGACTTGAAAAGGGAAGAATGAGATTCACAGAACCTGAATTTGGATCGCATTTCCCAGCAGAGGACACAGAGCCCCAGAGTTGCTAAGGCTCAGGTCAGCCTGGCTGGGATCCCCGAGGCCAGCATGGGGGTCTGCAGCTGATGGAGGGCTTGAACTTCCTGCTCTCTCAGGCATCCATTTGCAGCTTGAATATTCTCCACTCCACTCAGAGTAAGAAAGCCAAACCAGGAGTGGGACTGCCAACTGGAAGGCAGGTCCAGTCTTTATTTCTAGAGGGGTTTGAGTGGTGCAAAATGAGAAAATGGAACAGAGCACATTCCGCAGCAGCAGGACGAATTCCCTGGGATTGATTCGGTTTCATATGTTTCCAGAGTCAGCCCTGATACTAAAACAAGCAGCAGAGTGGTGTGCTATAGCCAAACACTGGCGGGATTATAAACACGGAGGGCTAAAAATTAAGAATAATAATATAAAATGGTAATACTGGAGAGGTCCCAAAACACTGAGTTAGTAGCTCTGGATTCAAGAGCTGGTTTTGTGCCTCCCCCGTTTGTCTTTCCTGCTGTGTGACCTCAACCAACTCGCTCACCCTCTCTCAGCCCTTGTGCTCCTCCCAGACAAATGTTGACCATGCCAGCACCCCAGTCCCTGCCCGGGTGGAGGGGCTGAGGGAAAGCAAAGTGCGGGAGCGGGGGAGGGAAGTGGAGTCCCTGCGGAACTGAGCTCTCCTGTTGGCCCCCTGCCTGGGCACAGCCATCTGGAGCCTCACCTTGCTCCCTTTCAAGATGAACTCTCCTCTCCAGGAAAAATTTCTCAGCCTCAGAGTCACAACTTCAAAAATGTAGTGGGGACCACATTTAAAAGGTCTGGCAAATTTTTGGTTGATTTAATTTTTAAAACTGCACTTTTAAAACAAACCCAAATATAGAGATGAAAGCCAAGAATTAAAATACACATACAAAATAGAAAACATTAATATTTTCAAGTACAACGAATTGAATAATCATCATAAGGAAACAATAAAACGCGAAGTGACTGGGACCAGATGATCGCATGGCTCCACACAGCTGGAGCGCACTGGCCCGCAGAGGAGGAGCCTTGAGTGGCAGGGTGTGAGGACGCTGGGTCACCATGGGGCTTTCTTTGGTCATCACCCACATCCACATCTCTGACCCCAACATGAGGTCCACGGGGTGTCAGTCCAGGAGGACGCAGTGGCTCTTGCTGCCCCTGCTCTCCCTCACCAGCCAGGGCCCTGTCCTCTGTCTCTGCCCCACTGTCCTGGGCCCCCCGGGTTGCTCACCTACACAGAGGCTTCTGTGAAGAAACATGAGGGGGAGAATCGTCCATGCTGGGACTGGGTGGACCCAACAGAAGTCAACCAGCCAGCCCTTCTGGTAAGCCATGCAAGCAGCACGACTTCCAGGGAGAGAAAAGTCAGTGCCTCCCATGAGAATCAAACACCGCCCAACCCCCAGCAACCAGCAGGTTTGGAGGACAGGCTGAGTTGATAGCACCTAAGGTACATAAAGCAACTAAACGCTTGTATTGTCTGGTTGATTTTGCAGACCTAGGGCCAGCGGTCTGAGCATCTCTTGGGAAGATGACGGTGTGTAAATAGCAAATACGGTGAATTTCCTTCTAGTGTGTCTTTGAAATCTAATATTGATCTCATTATTTTGCTTTGTTCTGATGAATTGGTTTGCTTTATTCAATACTCTGTTTTGATTGATTTTATTCTGTTTTGTTTTTGGTTTGATTTTGCTATACCTAATGGAATGGACAAGTATTGTGAAGATAACAAGATCTACTATGGCAGCTATTGCTTTTTTCCTAGTATCCTGCTTTGAAGTTCAGTTTTGTTTTGCTGGATTTTACTATCTTTAAAATTAAAAAAAAAAAAGTGAGAGGGGCAGGAACTGACCTGGAAGGAAGAGGATCCAGGGTTGTGTTTTCAGGAACTGTCCCGCTGTCACAGGCCATGTCACCGTGTGCTCCAGGGTGTGGTGCTGGATGTCCAGGCCTGAGGGGACCTGCAGGCCACTGGCCTGTTCCCCCTAGAATAGCCCCTGGGCTGCTGCCTTCCAGAAAGGGATGTCTTTCCTGCACAGGCTGCATTTTTGAACCTCCTGGATCCTGACCTGCTTTCCCGTCCGCGCTGGTGTCTCTGCCTGCTGCCCGTCCACAGGGAAAGAGGCTGCTGGGCCTGGCTCCCCATGAAGGACCCGAGGCAGGGTTGGGAGGTGAGTGGAGTAATGGGACATGTAGGTCTTAGGGCAGGGAGGGACACAGCTGAGACAGATCACACGTCTATGCCACCTGGGCCATGGGTACTGAGCTGGTCAACCACGGGTCCATCTGGGGATGGCAGAGACCGCTGTTGGGGCTGAGCTGGGACCCAGGAGGCAGTATAGTGTGGAGGGACACTGGCCCCTGTTTGCAGAAGAGAACCATGAGGCTCCTGCTCTCCAGTCAGAGCAGAATGCAGGCCCGGCTGCCAGGGGACTGCAGCCCAGGTAGTGGCTCCCAACCAACCTCAAAGAAAACCCCAGCCCTCCACTCACCATGGCCATCACCCCTGCTTGCTCTTCGTCTGCTTTGTTTTTGGTGGTGGGAACTGAACCCCAGGGCTCCCCACACTAACCAGGCGAGCACTCTAGCAACAAGTGACACCCCAGATCATTTACGATGTGAAGATGTGAATACTATTCGAATTGTGTGGATGGATTGGGTATGGTACGATCACATAAACTATGCCTTGATCATATCATAGGGGTCAGTATTTCCATCTCCTTAAAAATTAAAAATTAAAAAAAAATTTAAAAGTACTTTTGGCTAACACATCATTGTCCAAATTTGCTGGGAAGAGTTCCACACATGTACACGGTACATGCTGTAACATCAGGGTGGGGACGGATCTGTCTGCTTGTTGGAACCTCTGAATTCCTCTCCTCTCATAATTCATGGAGGATCCCCAGGCTATTGTGACGCATGGTCTCCAGGGTGCGGTAGGACATTGGAACTTTGCTGCCACTGCCTAGCAGCTTTGGGTCCCACTGTACCCCTGTGACCCCCCATGAACATGCAAAGGGTGACATTTCCTCCAACGTGATGTCTTCCGTCCCCTCCCCTGTGACAGGGGACCATCATTTTTGATGGCTGAAAAGCATTTCATCCACCCTGGTTGTTAGTAAGCACCTCTTGGAGGATGGGAGCTGCTGAGCTGTGGCTGCACCCCAGGGCCCCCCCACTGACTGAGTCGCGCACTGATGGAGTTTTCAGGCTTTGGCTGCATGGTGAGGGTGGCTCTCTGTCCTGGAAGCTGCTGTGTCAGGCTGACAGGTGCAAGTGGGTGTTCCTGTGTGTGTGACCTGCCCTGCACTCTGGGTGGAATGTGCACAGCCACCCCCAGCCTGAGCCTTGATCTGCAGGTGAGCAGCTGAGAAGGCAGAGGCAACTCAGCCTGCTCAGGACTCACAGCAGCTTAGCAGGCTCAAAACACAGCTCTCCTTCACTTTGGGTGGGAAATTGCCCTACTCGGGGCTTCCCAGGAGGCCCAGTCACTCCGACACCCAGAACCAGGGCAGTGGGAGGTCCCAGTTTCCACAGGAACCTCCAGAAGCAGTGCCCAGTGGCATGGCCCAGAGGCTGGGAAGGGCATAACCAGGGAGTGCAGTTCTTCACTTCGGTGCACCACCGAGAGGGCTAAGCATAGCACAGCAATAAGGACCCGAATGAACCAGCACCAGGCAGAGCAGAAGTGGCCTGGAGAGTGTCACGAAAGGCAGCAGACTCGAGGGCCGACTTGGGGCCAGGGGTACCTGGAGACAGTTCAGGCACAGGGAACAAACCCGGGGTTCCTTCATGAGGAGCTTGTCACAAGACCTGGTAATTGTGATCTGTGTGGGACACCCACTGTCCGCAGGGTGCACTGGGGCCTGAGCACCCCACTCTTTGTGATGTTCTGGCTCTGTTCTTGCGGGGAGCCAAGCTCCCTCACCCTGGAACAGTGACAGGGTTGAGACAAACCTGTCCCTTGCTCACATACAGTTCAAACAGTGTGGGGATGAGCAGGTGACCAGACAGACACCCAGGGTGAAGGGGACAAGTGCCAAGGTCAGAGCCTGCAGGGACACATTCCACGATGCGCAGCCGGAAGTGGCCTGGGCACCCTTCTTTTCTCTCCTTCCCCGACTCCTCTCCCTTTCTCCTTTCCTCCTCCCGTGTAGTCAGAAATGAAAGGAAGCACTCATCTGCTGAGAACCTTTCTTTACAGTACTATAAATATCAGGACGCGTTACATGGACTCTGCCACCCAGGTCGGTTTCTGATCTTCTTATCACAGACCAAAATTCAGCCTTGGCTGAGTCAGAATTGGCTCCGGATGTTTGGAACCCATTTTCAATGTTTCCAGGCTCGTTTCCCATCTGCATGACATACATTTCCTGGGAAAACCTAGCACATATTTCTTTAACCAAGGGGGAGATGCTTTTCAGGTCTGCTCCAAACACTCTACCAATCAGCAGCTGGCAGAAACGTGCATGCTGGGCCCTCATCTGGAAATGGGCAGCGGACTCGTGTTGTGGGAGCTGCCAGCCTCATGCCAGCAGCTTTTCTGGGTGAAAAATGCTTCAAAGCATATACATCTGAGGCCATGGCATTGCTCTTTTGGTTTTACTTTTTTAAATGTTGCTCACCCAAATGGAGCCCTGAGCGCAGCAATTCAGGATCCAGTAGAGCTCAGATGGAGTGAGGGCGGTGGCTGCAGCAGCCTTCCACAAAGACTGCGGGGTCCTTTCTACAGGGATTTGTGTAATTAAAATATCAGAAGTTTGTAATCTTAACAATTACTTCCAAGATAACAATATGCAATATATTAATGTGTTAACTTTCTATTTTTAAAATTCTTTTTTTTTTAAATAAAAAATACCAGAGGCTGTGCAGGGTTTGTGGAGAACCAGCATGTGAGGGGAAGGAGCTGTGGGCTGGCCCGCAGCTATGTCCCATCTTGCTCTAGGGGATCAGACAGTTTTGTACAAATGTTTCCCTTCAGTCTGTATTACAAGCCTATAAAATCACGTAAAAAAATGACAGACTTTTTACTTTTATTTATGCATTACTTTGATCAAAATGTGCACATCCAAGGATCAAAGACCCCGTTATACAAGAAGAGGGTGAGGTGGCGAGGGCGAAGATGAGCTCACATCAGGCTGGAGGCCTTTCCTACGGGGGCTACCTGTGTAAACAGCACAGAAGGCCCCCAGCCCCATGCCTGCACAGTCCAGGGCCACACCAGCCCTGTTTGATCAAGGCTGAGGCGGAGCCCTCTCCTGTGGAGTCATCCTGGGACCCTGGGCTCCCACAAGAGCTTGAGCTGGAGCCAGCACTGGAGCTACTCTGGGCCTTGTGAGGGACCTTGGCACTCTTTGGCCACAGAGCCCGAGGGCCTTAGTGGCACAGGCAGAGGCACCTTCCTGGCTCAGCTCGGTGGGCCAAGTGCAGAGGAGTCCTTGATTGTGGCTATGGCCACACTGTGGAATCTCAGGCTCCGTGGCTGTGGTGCATGCGCTGGTGGCCTTGGCCTGCTGCATCTTCTTAGGCCTCTCTGGTTCTGCTTCTCAGCCAAGTGTTTGCTCCAGAGCCTGCCCTCTGTCCCCTTAAGAGAGTCACATTTTTGTGATGGAGGGGGTTCTCGGTTGCCTTTGAGCTGCATTTCCGGGCCATTCTGGGGACTGATTGAGCAGTACGTTCCTGCCCATAGCTTTCTTCACTGTGACTTGTGATTCTCAAGACTGGATTTTTAAAAACAGTGGTGCTTCTTGGTTTAGGAAATGATGAAATGAGAGAAAGGAACACAAATTCCTTTGTTTTTGATAGACCCTGAGGCGCTGTTCAGTTGTCATAAGCGGAGGCTTCCAACCATGGCCCAGGCAAGGTGGGCTGGGCTTACCTGGGAGTCCCCATCTCCAGAGTCTGTGGAGGATTCAGGTGTGGCTGAATCCAGCTCTGTGCAGTGTAGGATTCAGATTCCTCATTCTGGATGGCTGTCAACTGGAAAGCCACTTTGAGCTCTGAGATATCACCTGCTTTTCCTGCCACAGGGACATCTGCACCTTCAACCAGCAGCAGGGAACCCCCCTTTCCCGTTTCAAGTCATTTCCACCAGTGGAAGCCAGTCTCTTTGAAGGGCTCTGTTGGTTAGGTTGGCCTCACACAGGCTGTTTGTCCTATCTTCCTTCAGTTGATTTGGGACCTTACATACACCTCAACATCCCTTTACAGTGCTGCCTCACTTAGTATACGGAGGACCAGAGGAGGTGTGGGCAGCCTAAAAACTTTAATCTTGAGAACCACCTTAGAATTCTGCCTATGACAGACTATTTAATAAATATTAACCCATTGCTTTCTGGGGAAGTCCATGACCATGGCATGACATGTGTGGCCCTTTTCGTTGATGGTTTACAAGGCCTGGTGACAGGCAAAGCAGTGCAATGGGCCATATGTGAGGTGAGAAGTGGGGTGGCTCCTGGTGCACGGTACCTGCCTCGCTCACTTCTCTTGATATTTGCCTGCAGTGCAGCACCTCACTTCTGCCAGATCTTCTCATCTTTAAGAGAAGTTTGACAAGCTGTCAAGAAGAATTTGTGGATGATGTGGGAGTTGGCAGTGGCAGAAATCACCCCTCCATCTGCACAGCAATGGCATGAGCAAAACTTACCTAATATGATGACTTGGGAACTCTGGGAAAAGTAGTCAATGGTAAATTGTAGTTAATTTTGATCGATTTCAGCTCTTTTCGTAATAACAGCTACCCATCCCCACTTCTGATAAAAAATAACTCTGCCCTCAAATACGAATGGAGGAGTTTGCTCGGAGTGCTGGGTGATGCTTCTGATCGCAGAGATGTAGGTGGCAGTGGTGGCTGTCACACCTCCCCCCAACATGCAAGCATTTTTGCCCTGGACTGAACTGAGTTCCAGGGGAATCGATGGGTGGATATTTCTATTATCCTCTCCATCTTTTTCTTGTTTGTCCCCTTCTGGAGCTAAAAATTGAAGACTAGGACATGGGAGAGGGAATTAGAAAATCACTGTACATGCACAGGGGAAATCACAGGTTCAGAAAGCCAACTTCCTTCAAGATTCTTCTCCAATCAAAACTTTGTATCTGGTACAAGGATCCTTCAAAAGGAAGGGAGAAATGAAGACATTAGTGTGAGCCCTACCCTGCAGGACCACCCAGCTCAAGGTGTCCTGTGGGCAGAAGTGCAGGGACTGGAGCCCTGGGAAGAAACAAGTGTCTCCGAGTAAATGTGGGCGCTGCCAAGGTGGAGGTGTGTGGTGTGCAAGAACGGCTTGTGATTCTGCATTTTATCTTTGGCATAATTTAGGAGACTTACACATTAAACATTTGTAGCTTATATTTTGGAGTATGCAACATATAAAAATGTAGTTTTCTGATGACAGCTGAAAGGACAGAGCAGAGTTTTAGAGCATTATTGAAGTTATCCTTGTATGAAGTCAGATTTCAGCATTGTAAACTAAGGATGGTAGATGTCCTCATGGCCACCACAAGGAGACTAAAAGTTATACACAAAAAGAAATAGGAGTCAATTTAAATGCTTCAGTACAAAAACTCAGCTAAACACAAAAAAGACAGTAATGCAGGAAATGAAGGATGAAAGATGCCCTAAGGCTGTGGGGAAAAGAGCCAGGTACAGGAGTTAGTGCTGATGGGTAATCACTGTGGATGTTTATGTGAGAATGGATTAAACTCTCCAAGCAGAAGGCAGAGGTTGGTGCAATGCTAAACTGCACATTATCATATAACCACAGTAGTCTTTGAGAGCCTTACTTTAGAGATGAAGACTAATAGGTTCTAAGTGGGACAATGCGAAGGTTGGTCCTTCTATGTGAATAACACCCAGAAGACAGATGAGAAGGAGGCGGCTCATATGGAAGCAGAATCTGAGTCAAAAGGGTCACAGATGCGAAGGGGACATTGCACACAGTGAGGACACACACCAATTATAGACATTTATGCATGAAGCAAAACCGACTGAATTGAAGGAATAGACAGTTCCACCTTAACAGCTGGTGACTTCAGTATCCACCTCAGTAACAGTCTGAGAAACCTGCGGAACAGTCAGCAGGTAACGGGAACCTCAGCACACAGTGCGTGGGCAGATCTGACAGAGCAGACCCCGCTGCCCAGAAGCAGCAGAATCAAGGTCTACTTCGGGCGAGATGGGAGATTCCCTAGGATGGATCAGATGCGAAGCCAAGGTTAGGTCTCAGCAGATCTGAAGACAGGAGTCAAAGTGTGGGCTCCAACCACAGCAGGGTGAGGTCATAAACCAATAGCAGAAGGAAAACTGGATGTGAAACAGTACACTCTTAACTGATGTGAAGAAGAAATTAGCAGAAAAATTGAAAATACTTAGATGAGAATGAAAAGGAACACAAACATTGTGAATGCATGGGGTAAGGTGGAGGTATTGGTAGGGAGGAAATGCACTCCTACATTGATACACCAGAAATAGCTCCAGTTAATACCACCAGCACAACTTAAAGACCTAGAAAAGGAACAGACTCAATCCAAAGACACAAAATGAGGAAGTAAATAAGAGAGTGAAGCAGAGATAAATCTCATAGAGAATAAAAAAATAAAGATGCCAGCAAAACAAAATGTTGTTTCTTTGAGAATATCTACAAAAATGACACACCTGGATAGGACTATGAAAAAGAGAGATGATTCAAATTACTAAAAATGGGAACAAAAATAGAAATATTCCTACCAATTCTATAGAAAGGAAGAGATTTTATGAGAGTCCTATTAGCAATTTGATGCTACCAAGTTGACTAACTTTAATGAAATGGGTGAATTCCTGGAAATACATCCTCTCTCAAGACTAAACAACACAGAAAATATAAAACCTGGATAGACCCATAACTAATAAGAAGATGGAATCGAAAATACAAAAGCTTCTAACAAAAAAAACCCCTCAGAGCTGGATGGCTTTCATGGTGAATTCTATTTAGCATATGAAGATGAATCAATAACAATCCCCCCCAAAAACTGTTCTGAAGAACTGAAGAGGGGGAGGAATGTTCTCTAACTCCTGCTCTCAGGCCTGTCTTATTCTGATATCAAAACCAGAAGACACTTTGAAAAGACAAATGACAGACCAAGATTCCTTATGAATATTGATGGATGTTTCCTCCAAAAATTAAAAGCAAAACTGACTTCAGCAGTGTTTTGAAAAGATTATCTACCATGACCAAGTAGGGATTTACTCCTACAATAATGCAAGGATGGTTCAATGTGGCAAATGGATCAATGCAAGGTCCACATTAACAGAAAGAAGGGAAATAGCACATCTTAATTGTAATCAATGCCAGAAAAAAATTCACAAAATTTAACCCCTTCTCCTCATAACATGCTCAGAAAACTAGGAGTAGGAGGAAACCACCTCAAACAATAAGTCAGATGAGCTTTTCCCGACTGGGGGCAAAACACAATGCCTGATTAGTTTAGGGGAGGATCAGAGTCAACACCAGGAATAGACAAGAATCGGTTATTAATTCTTCTCCATTGGAAGGGAAGAAGTGAAGTCATCTCTGTTTGAATAGATTCCACACAAAAATCTGTCAGAATAAATAAATTCAGCGAAGTAGCAGGATACAAAGTCATACAAAGGGTAAGATGCAAAGATGCATTTCCATCTGTAACAACAGACAAGTAGAAAAGGAAATTAAGAAAACAATTTCATTTATGACAACATCACATAGAATAAAATATTTAAGGACTAACAAATGGTTGAAAGTTCTACTGATTTAATAGAATCCCCATCAAAATACCAATAATTTTTTTCAGATACAGAAAAATCCATCCTCAAGCAATCCCAAAATAGCCAGAAATAACCCTGAGAAAAAACAAAACCAGAGTCTCACACTTCCAAATTTTTAAACTTAATACAAAAGCTACAGTACTCAAAGCAGTGTGGGGGCAGTGTGGAGTGGGGTTACTGCAGCGCTGGGGACCTGTGGCTCAAGTGCCACCGTGGGCTGTATGTGTCACAGAAAGCTCTAAAAGTTTGGCATCAGAAGTAGAGGTGTGGCACTCCATTTGGGTAGATAAAATGGTTCTGGGGATGGATACTGGGGACAACTGTGCAGTGATGCCACTGACTGCATGTCACAGTGCTGCACAGGGGATCCGGATTTTCCAGGTCGTCTTTGCCAGGGAGGGTGAGATGCTGAGTCAGGTTTCTCCAAGGCATGGGACAGCAGCACCCAGAGAAGCATGAGGGAATGGGGTCAACTTTCTCCGGAGCCTGAATGGCCTACACTGGCCACTCACGGCCTGCCCAGCCAGGAGGCCAGTAGCTGCTCACGGCAAGAAGTCAGAAGCCAAGGAACATGAGAGAGCCTGGGAGAGGTGCTGCCCTCCTCCTTTCTCACCCTCCTCCCTTTCTCCCCTCCTGTCCTCCTTTTTTCTTCCCTCCCTCCTTCCTTCCTTCTTTCCTTCCTTCCCTCCCAGTTTCCTTAGTACTGGGGATCAAACATAGGGCCTTGCACAGTCTGGACAAGCTCTGTATCAACCGAGCTGCACCCTGAGCCCTGGTTTTTTCATTTTCTATTGCCACTTAACTTGTGTATATTTATGGGTTCAGTGTGGTATTTTGACAGATTCATTTTTAACATCAGATATTGATAATTTACGTTTCCATTCTCTTGTCTAGATCAGCCAACCTAATGTGGTCTTTATTTTAATCTTTACAAAGGGGCTTCTTTTGAGCTTTGCTCCTTTTCTCTGTGTCTGCCTGTCTCTGCCTCAGCCTTGGACATTCCCCTGGTGGACTCACCTATCTGCCTGGACTTCACAGCTGGCCCTTGGTGGACCCTAATGGAAGCAGGTACCCGGTGCCTGTGTTTCTCTTCCCCAGTGCCATCTGCTCTTCTGGTCCTGCTCTTCTTTCCCCAGGACCTTTGCTCTGCTTTATCTTCATTCAACACATGCTGATTGAATATCGATTATGTGCAGGTCCTGGAGTGTAGCAGAAGGTCCTACTGAGTTTACATGTTGGTGGGAAACTGGATAATAAACCAGAGGAGTAAATACAGTGTGTAGCTTCCCTGTTTCTCCGTATGCCTGCTTCCCAGCCTTCCACCAGACCCGTCGGCGCTCTGCAGACGCATGCCCGTGCTCACCTCCCTCTTGCTGGGCTGTGATGTCTGGGAGGTGAGAAGCTGGGGGTGGGGTGTGAGGCTCCCCAGGCAGGAGGACCTCCCAGAGGTGCAGTGTAGCCCTGTGGCTGGGGTGTCAGAGTTAACTGCCCCCAATAGCACCTTCCGCAGCACTGCCAGGCTAGGGGAGCCTCAGAATGACGCTTTTGGAGTAGAGGCTGCGATAAAGTAAGAGAGACCAGGCCGTCAATTCCACGCTGTCTTCTGGACATTAGGACCTGGTACTAAATGGCACAGCTCAATAGTGAGTCACTTTTTATTTTGATGTGACTTTAAAGTCCCCAGAGCTGTCTGATACCCAGCTGTGCCGCTGGAACTGGGGCTTCCAGCCTGTTTGCAGCTGGCCGTCTCCCCTGGCAGCCCCACCCATGTGACTCAAACCCCATCCTGCCCAGCTGCCTCGTCACCTTGAAGCCACTTGCCAAGCTCAGATTTGAGAGCATCATTTCTGCTGCTAAGGGCCAGAAGTGGCCAATCTAGCCAGGTCTTGTGGGTGGGAAGAGTAGACACTTCCTGTGTGTGGGGGAGGCATCATGACAACTGTCGCTGTTGTGATTCTCATTGTTGATGACAAGTCATTCAGGCAAATCTGTTTCACATAGTTTTCTGAGCAATTTACTGTGTGAATTGGATTTTTTTTTTTTTTTTGGTTTGGTTTGTGCTTTTGAGATGGGTCTTGCCATGTAGTTCAGGCTGGCTTTAAACTCATGATGAACCTCCTGCCTCAGCCTCCCAAATGCTGGGATTACAAGCACGTGCCACCACACCCATGAATTGAATTTTATCAGAATGACTTCTGTGTCATCTCCTACTGGCCGTAGGTGCCATCTGCAGGAGGCTGGCTCTGGTGACGCCTGAGATGCACCCCAACTTAACAGTCATGTGCTTGCAAGTTGAAATTAGACTATATTTAAACATTTATATTAATATACAACAAAGAGCAGGACTAAAAGCATTTTTTCTTGTCTCTTTCTAAGTATCTAGTTTGACCTGAAGTGAAAGTAATGTCTGGCTGTTTCACCAAGGGAAACATTTCACTTTAGGTCTTTTGCTTCCAGGAGAAAATGCCCGCAATTAGCATCAGTTTACATATCTGCCCCATCACATCAGGCTTCCCATGGAAATGCTCATCATGGGAGAGAACTGTGACAGGGACTCCATCCCCCTGTTGTACTCATGACGTTTGGAGCAAGTCTAACAGTGCGGGTCTCATAGAGATGCATTCAGGTTTCAACTTTGATGGGAAAAATCAGTGTTAGGACTAAGTATTGTGAAGCAGTTATTAAGAATAAAGTATAATATTTTAAAATAGGACTTTAGAGACAGAAAAAGTCCATGCTGTGTGATTCTGCTTACATGAGATTTAAGAACAGACAGAACCAATCCCTACTGATGGTGTCAGTTGTTCTTTGGGGGAGCTGAAATTCAGGCCCAAGATACCTTCTGGGAGGAAAGAAGTGCCCCGAATCTTGCCCTGGATGGTAGGATCTGGGTGTGAACACACTTAAAATCCCAGGTGTGCTCTTCAGTTGTGTGCGCCTTATTGCAGGGAGACTGTATCTCTATAAGGTGAAAATAAATAAGAATACACACCCTTCCTCCCCAGATGTGCTGTCTTTCACAGCATCTACAGACTCCCTGCCTCCATGGTTCGCTGCAACCTTGCGCCTTTTTGAGGTTTGGGTTCCATGGGGCATAGAGGAAGGGCACAGGTTTCCACCACATCATCCTTTCAGAAAAATATGTCAAGTGAAAGACAGAAAGAAATCTATTTTCCCACTCTTTGTTCATGCAACTTGTGTTATTGAGCCTCTTTCTAGCTAGAGAAGCAGCAGCTCCAGGGTATGTTTAGCTCAGCTCACACTGCTGTAAAGGAAGCCCCACTCTGCATTTGATAGACCAATTATTTTCCTTAGGAGTCCAGGATTACCTGGGTCTGCCACAGGTCATATGCGTATTTCAGTCCGAGGTGGTTGCGGACAGCACTGCTGAAGGGGCTGGACCATCACTGGATAATAAGCTCTCTGAGGGCTAACGTGGGGTGCTTCCAAGTCAGGTGTGATGTGCGAGGTGGTGATCTGTAAACCAGAGGGAAACAGGTGGAAAAGGAACGATGAATGGCCATAGCTGGGGGAAGGGTAACCAGGCAGCGGCCCCACAGATACACGGACCAGAGAGAACTCAGGTTCTGCAGGTCCAGGTCAGAAGAGAATCTCTGGGGACCAGAATATGCCTGCAGCGAAGTCCTAGGAATCCTGACAAAACTGCAGAACATACTGAAAAAGGGAAGGTGCAGAACAAAGCCAGAGACCAGAGAACAGATCAAAACAAAAGTTGGAGTGGATGGACCTTTTCTACTCCCAGCTTGGGGTGGGGCTGGGGAGAGTTCCAAGGCAACCAGGAGGTAGCTCCAGGCTGCAGGTGAGTTCCAGGAAGGGACTGCCTCTGGTTGGGGTACGAGGGGCTCATGACTGGGCTGGAGCAGGAGAGCAAAGTTGTCCCTGCTACAAGGAGGGTAGGGACCTGTGCCGAACCTTAGTTAAGAGGGGAAGGGACTGAGTTGGGTCTCAGAACGATCTTCCACACAATGTCCTTTGTCAGCCATCAGTTAAAGGGGGCAAGTTTAAGGGAGTGGCTGGAAGAGGACAGGTAAGAATGAGCATCGATCAGATCATAGAGTAACCAGGATCATAGGTGTTTGTGAGTATGCGTGCAATGGGTGTAACCGCGAACCCAGCCTGGAAGAAGCCAGGCTGCACAGACCTGCTGTATCTGTGTCTGGGCAATCTGGGAAAGAACACTCTGCTGTGGCCAGGAGGGAGAAGACAAATGCAACTGGGAACAGTTACTTCCAAGGACTGGCGAGAAGAGCTGCAATTCCAGGAGAAGTGGAGACTTAATTCGCAAATTGTGACCGGTCAGGCTGGTCTGCGGGGTGACCTGGTTATCTCTCTCTCTCACCTTCCAAATGACCATTTCTTCATCACAATTAAACTGCTCTGTGCATTAATACTGAGCTCAGTGTATCTTGTTAAGACCACTGGCTGTATTTGAGTATTGTACCTTCAAGAAAATTAAAGAAAAATCTATTGTGGTCTTTGACAGTGAAATTACTCATAAGTCCCTACAGCTCCAAAATTCTTCAATTCTCACATCTTACTTTCTACAAAATAATAGCAATATCACTAACTGGTTGCTTACTGTCTTCTGAGAGCTCACTGGGAAAGATATGCGATGTGTTATAGAAGTCGGCCAAAAATGCACACAAATGGATCAGAGAATGAGCAGAATGAAGTGAAAGAATGGTTTGAATAATGCCATATTGATAACAGATAATGCAAACTTTTTTGATTAGGCTTCAGAAGACTCTGAGCAGAAATGCATTGTTTGGAATGTGTATGCTTTGGTCTCAATAAAAATATCCGGTTGCAGAGATATTTCATGTGGTTTGAACTAACAGGCAAAAAATTAAAACTTCATTGGCATACGCTAATTCATGTAATAGTATATTTCGGAGATAAGTAGGTTTCTGTAAGGGAATTGATTGGAAAATGGTCTTGGAGAAAATTTATTGCTGGTCATAAGATTTCTTTGGTTTAGGAAAATGCTGGGTTTAGTAAAATCTGTAGCACCAAATGAAAGTCTGCTTTAATAAAAATGGGGATCTGAGAATTGCGGTTTTGACTAAGAGGCCATTTGATCCATTAAAATTGTATTGGTTTATTCTTCATGTTGGCTTTTTCTGAAATCCATCAGCTTGAAGCATGAAGTAAGGATTTCCAGGTATTGCTCTGATAATGAAAGAAAGACCTATAGTATTCTTTAAAATGTGTCTTATTGGTCAGCTGTGATTTGTTCCTGCCTAAGGCTCTGGCTACGGAAAAGAAGAGACTCCTTTACATTTGTTGGAATAGTGAAGCAATAATGTCATTGTCCCAGAGCCCATGTGGTGGGGAATAGTGAAGCAATAATGTCATTGTCCCAGAGCCCACGTGGTGGGGCCGATCTTGGAGGTGGAGAAAGAGCTCTGGGATTAAACTGTGCGGCAGCAGGGGCTGCCTGCGCGCCTGCCCTGTGGAGCCCCAGCTTGCTCTGGGTACAGCTGGCTGAACCCTTGGCGGGGCCTCTGCCACTGTCCTTGGAACAGGATCCTGTGGTCTGATTGACCTTATTGTTAGGAAATTGTTCATAAAATTAGGAAACTCAGAGTAAGCAGAGAACTCAGCGCTTCTCCTTGCAAAGGAGCGTGCATATGGAAAGAGTTACTGCAGAGAGTGAGGGGGCTCCAGCAGAGAAGAGTTCAAGGGCTCCCCAGAGCCCTTTCAGGATGGGGAGGAGGAGGGAGGCCAGGCAGGGAGGTAGAAGGCGCCCGTGGAAGGACAGACATGTCCATGATTTTGCCTATTCCTCGCTATTCCCTTTAAATGTTGTGGGGCGTTCTCCATGAAGGGGTGCTTTGCTATATACATCTTTTTTGGCCCTGCCATTAGAGGTTCTGCCTTTACTGTTCCTACACAGGGAATTGTCACGTGGTTTGTCCTGGGGTCTGGGATGAGGGTGGGAGCCACCAGCACAAAGCAAAGCAGTAAGTGCACTAACACTGCTTCACTGTCACTGTCATCATTACTGAATCCAGATGATGATATTTCTCTCAAAACCAAGGGCCGGCTGAGCCACTTCAAGAGGTTCTTTGGTGTGAGGTAAGTGATAGTGCCCCAAAAGATGGGAATCCCAACACACAGGCATAAAAACAGTATTTTTAACTGTGGAAGACAGGAAGTAGCTGAAACTCACACATCCTGGTCACCTGAGATTTCCTGCCCGTTTATGGAGCACAGTTGACACAGATTCATTTTGGGCACATATTGGAGTTTACTTGTAATCCTCTCTTGACCCAAATCTCTTCTCTCAAATGGCTCTGCTGTTGACTTCTACTCTCTTACTTTTTTTTTGTACCTGGAATCGAACTCAGGACCTCGTGCTTGCCAGGCAGGCGCTGTGCTGACAAGCTACCTCTCCAGCTCACTCTCTCCCACTTCTGATAGGACTGGAAGACGGCGCCTGCCTGAGAGCAGTGCTCACACATGCAGGAGTGGGTTTCCTGGAGGATGAGAAGCAGCCCCTTCTGGTCGAAGGCATTGCCAATGTATTTTTATTTATAGTTCTGGAGTCAAGTGCTTGGCCGCTTGGTTCAGAGGAAAATTACACTGGGATAAGAGAACAATAAACACAGCTTCATGAGTGAGCTCACTTGTCCTCCAGCAAATGTAGCTTTAGGAATCAGGATCACACATTTTATTTGTGTGTTCGGGGTGAATGATGTGGGGAGACTGAAAACACCTGAGGGCAGTGTCCTCCTCACTTTCGGCCTGAAGGATGCTGCAGATCTCCCCAGCTGCAGGCACCTGGTCCCAGAGACTCCTTCTGGCCCTTCTAGGTTAGCGCTGCCCGCAGTTCAAGCTCTTCTCACACTCTTGTGTGCTCATCTGTCAAGTGAGTTTGCTGCAGGGACACAGTGACAGCTTGGGGACAGGAGGACAGTAGAGCCAGTTGGGAGCCAGTTCTTGGAGTAGAATGATGTCTGGGTCCCCAACAGTGACTCTGGCTTCAGCGCTGTCTCTCTGTCTCTGCTCCCCACTCCCTCTCTGCAGCCTGCTGCCCTGGCTCAGTTTCTACCACACATGGCTGCCTCAGTCCACCCCTGCAGCTGGGACAGACAGGAGAAGCAGCTCCTAGATACAGGAGGCCACCATGAGGGCAGGATAGGGCCTGCTGGGGTCTTCTCGCTGTGCCTTCCACTGCCACAGCAGAAGGGGTGCAACGGCAGAGGACAGGGGCTGCACCTGTTCCTCATATGGTGGAGGGACAGAGTGAGGTGCCCTTGGCCACCCACCAGCTGGTGACAAGTTCTGGACCCCAACCTCGCCTGTGCCCCACCCTGCTCCTTTGTGATCACAGTGCCCTGCCCATGTGCTCAGTGGGCTCAAGGGAGCCCTTGGGAAGAGGCCCTGTTGGGCCCCGCAGGGAACCTTGTTGCTGCCTGACACTGAGGCACCTGGACTGGACAGGACCCTCCTTGCTGAGGGCCCTGAGGTCCTTTGGGCCCAGTGACATAACTGGGAAAGCAAACTTAACTCTCCTCTTGCAGTATCCAGAGACTGTACGAAAGGGCCAAGTGTTGGTCTCTTCCATATAGATCTTGGCTGGAAGACACTGCTGATAGCTCTGTTTTCCCATGAGGAAGTTTCTGTGTAGAAGCTCAGAGCCACTGTCTAAGGAAGGGAGCTGGGGTCCATGCCTGCAGCCCCACCCCAAAGCCCCACTGCACCCTGTCCGGGGAGGCAGGAGTGGTGCTGGAACTGAGGGAGCAGCTCACCAACCCCTAACCCGAGTCCTGCTGATGAATTGCTGGAGGCCACAACCCTGAACGCTGGTGCACTGGGGCCCACGCCTGCAGCGCAGAAGCTTCAGGGACGTTTCAGATCCAGACAGCAGCAGAGGGATGGGTCGGGCTGGTATCCCACAGGGGCTCTGTGTCTCCCTAACACACAGGAAGTTCTTCCTGGCTCCACACAGGAAGCGGAGGGCAGTTCACGGCCTGCGAGGCAGATTTTGCAGCAATGCTTGGGGTTGTCAGCTGCGGAGTTTCCTGTCTGCAGCTGCAGAGAAGACTGACCTGGAACCTTATGGTGCTCCCAGAAAACTGACTAAGCATATCTCCTTAAAATAGTGTTAATATCAAAATGGCCCCGAGCTATGGAGTTTATTTTGGTGGTAACTCTCAGAGTTGCCATGTTATAACAAGATGCAAACCATGATTCTTTAAAGAACACATGTCTACCACTGTTGTGTAGTTTGGTAGGATCTGAGGGCATTCCATGTACTCCACGTCAAATCACATGAATCAAGTATTTACTGTATGTTACATATGTGAAGTATTTGATTACGTAGTGTTTCTGGTGGCGCACAGCCTTTATCGCCTGACACTCGTCAAAATGAATTTTAGTAGATTAGCTGTTTTTCACACTTCCTTAACTATCCTAATGTTCAGAGCACTTTAATTTACATGTTGTGATGAATATAAATACATTGGTGCCTGCCTCAAGCCCATGAAACATATTAGTCATCAGTGGCACTTTGAAAAGAGATCTGTGTGTGTTCTGTGTGTATTACATTCCTCTAGATTGTGGTGCAACTCTATCAAGTCATCTGCCCTAAACATTTTCAGTGACTAATCAAAAATATTAATCAAGTACCTGGTAAAGCCCATCCCAGTTCCAGAGTCAGTGAGACATTTTTAGAAGACCCTGATATTATCGTCAAAGAGCCAATGGTCAGTACTTATCACTATGATGATAAGATCTCCAGGATTGTTTTGGAGATTAAGTAATTAATCCACCAGCAGCCCTGATGTCACTCTGGCCGTGTAGGAAGTGTGTAACAGCGCTGGTACACATGGTTTCAATCATTAGTGTCATGCCCTGTGCACCAACATTTCTACTTGAGAGTATTTGCAGTTGACCCAGCTAGAGACATCACTTTTCTTACATCTATATGTTTATTCCATGGTCCTTCACCTGGGTGCTGTTGTCCTGTTCACTCTGACTTAGGTCTCTTCTTGGATGGCTTTTTTCAGTGGACTAGAGCACAGGTAGCTGTCTGGGCAGTGGTCTCAGGAAGCAGGAGTGAGAAACTAGGGAAACTGAGACAGGGTAGGAGGAAAAGTCAAATAAATGCCTTATTGACACTGCTGCTCAGAGGAACCACAGGTGTCAGGGACCAGACCCACTCTATCCACTATTGCCACTGGTGCCAGGATCCAGGGCCAGACCCTCAACTGCTGCTGGCCTTCTTGCTGTAGACAAATCTTGTATTGGGCTCCCTGGGGGCTGAGGCCAAGCTCATCTGTGCTGAACTCTGTTCCCAAGGCTGAGATCAGTGGCTGGCAGAGGCAATGGGCCACAACCCCAAAGCCTCTGCCAGGCACAGGTTACAGAGATAAACACCTGCCTGGTGAGATGGGCTAAGAACACCCCAGTTCAATTTTGGATTCCAAATTTATCTCTTCCCTGCCATCACTATGCACACACACTCTCAGTAGGCCACTTTTGGTTTCCTGGGATGTTCCAGATTTACATGTAAGTTAATAGATGGTTTGGGGGCATTGTAAAAGAGTAGAGGGACTGGGCCCATGGGCAATTTCCTGCACCCCTCACCTCTGCCCACCAGAGAGAAGCACATGGGAGCCTTTCAGCCTGCAGATGGTGGCACCTCCCCTACTCCACTTCTGACAAGGATGCCAGCTTTGAAGGTGACAATGGCATGACTTGCAGAAGCTGGAAGTGTTCACAGTGAGTTTCTGTGAGGAGCAGTCTGTCGCTCTTCCTGGTCTCACTCCAGCACCTGCTGTGGTCTGAGGTCAGCATTGGCATCTGTGTGGGACACGGGTGTCTCTCCAGGAGGTCACACTCACATGTGTGCAAAGATATCAGGGAACAAGGAGGATGTGAGGTACAGGCTTGCCATCCTGACCTAGGGTGGGGTCCACTGTGAGCCCTCAACAGTGCCCTGTGCCCAGAAGTCACTGCGTGTGGGGCTTGGATCATCTTGGCCCTGACAAAGCTGTCAGCCTCTTGAGTACCTTCTTTTCCTCCCAGACTGTGGGGGTCCTGGGTGAACTGGCACTGGACAATGCATCATCTACTGTAATATATCTTTAATATTTAAACTGTGTTCAATGATCACACCTGTTTTTAGAGGTGTATTCAGTTTCAGAGAATGGCAAGTGTATTTGTAAGAAGATACATTGGAAAAGTAAAAGAGTAATTGAGTTGATGCTGAGAGGAACAGTAATGACAGCGTGCATGGGTTTTCTGCAGCACTGGATTAGTCATGTAACTAGAGCACTCATGCTGGTCACCTGGACATGTCGCTGTCTCCGGAAGCACTTCCTCTGTCCTTCTATGGCTGTGCAAACCTAATTCTCAGCAAGTAAAAGAACACAAATGCTATGCACCTGCAGCTCCACCAGCCTTGGCAGCCAGGGCATGAAAGAGGAAGTACAAGAAGCTCCTTCTGGTGACAGAGGTGGGTCCAGTGGGCCCTGAGCAGGAAACACAGCCACTGCCTGACCTCGAGCAGTGACCAGATATTCACATCCTGCAATGTTCCACTCTTTGATAATCTGTGAACTCATTTTTATGAGCACTCCCTTCCGTCACTTTTTCCCTAAAGGGAGGAAAAGGTAGCAGGCATCTCAGAAGGCTTTTTGAATGATTTGCTTCAAATTCTTTACATAAACAAAGTAAATGCCTATTTGAAATGAATGCTGCTGTTTCTTGTTCAGATGCATTGTTTTTGTTCTGCTGCTTAACGGTAAACAGACTAGAGGAGGCAGAGTCTCAGGCATAGTGAAAAGTTCTGAGATCCCCACTGTACCCCCAGCTGCCCAGCCGAGAAGCTCCTATGGCTATGAACGGATGGGGGAAGATTGTCTCTCAGAGCAGTGAGGTTTCACAAGCAGTGGCTTTGTTGTTTCCATTTAAGAGGGTGTGGCAGGGACATATTCCCCTCTCAACGAGTCCCCAGTGCATGTCCCAAGTTCTGTGGCCTTGGTCCCCACTGAGGCTGACCTGGAGGGAGCACTACTCCCCTAGGACGACAGGGCGGAGGCATGGGGCCTTCCCCCGGGCACTGGTCTAGGGCCCAATAGGTCATGGAGACAGCAGCGGCTCCAGAGCCATCTCTGCTCTCTCAGCCCCCATCCTGCAGCCTTGCCTGTCATGTGCCCCACATGTGGGCACCGGCTCTGTGATGCTGTCTGCATGGACTCATCACAGGCCTTGGCTGTGCCGTGCTCTGGGGCTTCCAGAGCCCTGTGTTCCATAAATCTCTGTCAAAAATAAATATGTAAAGAAATAGAGACCCTCACCTCAGGGATTCTGTTAGAACAATGGAGACCAGACCCCAGGAAGTGGAGGAGTAGAGCCCAGGCGAAGGCCCTGTCAGGTGTCATGCAGCAGCCACCCTTCCTCTCTCCTCCATGGAGACCCAGTCAGCCCCACCTTCCCGGGGACCAGGTGTTTCCTCTTCTGCAGCCTGGAGCCCTCCTGGAATGGGCTGCGTTACAGGGCTGCCCTAGGCCCTTGGAGAGAGCCAGGGACCACCAAGCAAGGAGTGTCCAGGGCGGGAGTGGAAGGCATGCACCGCCATGCAGGGAAGCCTGGCCACCCTGGCCCAGCCTGCGCAGAGCCCACGGCCTCCCCAGCTCTGCTCTCTTTCCTCATGCGGCAGTGGCTCCCTAGCCTCCAGCGTGCTGGGCGCAGGCCCCCATGCCCCACTCCGTGTGCACCCTTCTTTGCCAATCAGGCACGTCTGCTGAAGACTTGCAGGGTCCTTGTAGGAGGGGTGCGTGACATTCTTCCAGGGGGATGCTACATAGCAGTGTGGTCCCTGCCACTACTGAGCACCAGGACCCCCAGAAGCTGAGTAGTTCCCTGCCTCTGCCCTTTGCCACTTTTTGTCCCTGCCCTGTCTCATGCACTCCACATTCCTATTTCATTCTGCAATGTAGGGAACTTTAATTATTTATTTGGGGAAGAGGAATTTGCACTGTAAGAAGGCCCTTGGGGCAGGGCTACTTTACCCAGAACTGGAGTTTAGGCGTTAGTTACGCATAAAGGAGGGTTGCTAGAAACCCTGGAGGTCGCTGCTTACCCTTAAAAGTACACGGGACAAGGGCCTCCGTACTATTTTCCACGGTGGCTGTGCTAACCCGCATCTGACAGCATGAGAAAACCCTTTCTCTGCAGCCTCATCTGCATTTCCATCTGCTTTTTTGGTAACTGCGCCCCTAACTGAGTCCTGCTCCCGTATTTGGCTCCAGGTGTCCCACGGCTGCCAGAGATAAGGGCAAGCAAAGCCTGGGGGAGAGTGGCAGAAGAGGGAGGAAAATGAAAGGCGTGGGTAGGAAGAAGCACACGGAAGGGATGAGAAGCAGATGCAGAGGGACTGCTGATGCAGTGGGCCACACCGTTCTCCCTCCGGGACTGCTGGAGGACCTGGCCGCCTTCTCCACTGGGCTGAGGGCCTTGGTTTTTATTCCAAAGAGAAGCGGTAAATTAAATTTGTGCAGATTTATCTGCAAAGAGCTGAAGTCGGGACACACACTCTTTGTTTCCAGCGTGACCAGTCCTCTTGCCAGTCCCAGGCCACCCCTCGGCTCCCCAGTACTGTCCCATACATTTGGATTTCCGATTAGCCAACAGATGTGGGGAGAATGGCTGGACTGGCCAGAGAGGCCCCCATGGCTACACGTGTGCAAATACGAAGTCTCGCAAATCACTCTGGTGGAGGACTCTGCGGCGGCTCACGTACCCTCCAATGCCAGCATCCGATGTCTGGGAGAATCTGTGTTGGGACAGAGCTGGGACATACGGGGAAGGGGATGAGTGTGTAGCTTTCCACACCAAATTTCTCTCCCAGCATGCTCTGAGGAGTGAGGCTTCTACCTGGGTGAATGTAACGGGAAATCCTTCCCTATGTGGATCAATAGCAGCCTGAGGACCATCTAATAAAATATAGGGGTCCCACACACAGCTGAAGTTTATTTGAGTACAAGGTGGTTTGTCTAGATACAAACATACTCATTCCTTGCTGTTAGAATTTTTTTTTTTAAGTTTCAAAAGAGCAAATGAAAGGTCCATCAGTTTCTCAGACATCAAATAGCTCTCAAAAATGTCAACAACATCAGTTTAAAACTAATAAAAATATGGCACAGATTTAACACTTGTACTTAAAGGAAATATAAAAAAGGAAAGAGAAGCATATGGAAAATCCTGCTTGGGTTCTGAGCAGATCAACCCCATATAGTAAAAACGAAGGAAAACAGAATAGTTCTAGAGGGAATGGTGGGCAGGGATGACTTATTTTAATTAGGAAAAAAGAGCAACACCCCTCTTCCTTTTTCTTCAACAACATTAAAGTTAAAAGTGGGCTTTGATTGTTACTTTTGCTATTCTAGCAGGAGAGGGTATCAGACCATGATTTCTTTCCCAGATTTCAATATGAGGAGAGGGCTACAGATTTGCTTTGAAGCCAGACTGGTCAGACAAAGGGTTGCACATGGAAGAAGAGATGACTGCAGTCTTTGCAGACCCCCTGCATACCCAGAAGCCTCAGTTTTCACATATATGAAATGGGGCTGATCAAACCATCCTTGCTGGTGGTACCATCATGAGCAGCATAGCTATAGACATACAGCCAGTGTCGGTGCTGGTGAGGGTCATCTGGTCCCATCTCCTCATTCTGGAGTAAAGCTTTTATGTGCAAAGTGATGTAGGTGTATCAGGAACTCACTCCTGGGCGGGGCAGGTGACCAAGCTTTTCTCATGCAAGTTATGTCCTGAGAAGGCCTTTGTGCAGGTGGTCACCTCTGACCAGGCAGCTTTGAGTCTGGGTGCTCCTTGATGCTGCTTTCTCCCATCAGTTAAAAGGAATAGTTGGGCAGACGAGTCAGCTCTGCAAAAATCTGAGCCTTCCCTTTGGCTTGGCTGGCTTCTGTGCTCTGTTTCCCTTCAAGTGTTTTCATTAGATGCAAAATTGATGCTTGTGGCATTGATTGCTTAGAATGGTCCTGTACTTACAGTAGCTGGAGAGTGTCTGGATGAGGTCACAAATAATAAGCAACCAAGTGATGATTCTGTTGAGTTTCCAGGAGGTCAGAGTGTCCTGTGTTTGAGGCTGTTCTGGAGGGCAGACCTTACCAAGTAGTCTGTTTTGAATAAAGACTTCATTAAAGGCTATCAGTCCAATTCAGGGCCAGCTGGTGGGACTTGATGGAATGACCATGCATAGTTAAGGTCTTGACCAATGAAATGAGACAGGCTGCTGACACAGAGTATTGATTTAAGCTTGGAACTTTGTCCTCATGTGTATATGATGTACACTGTATTCCCGGGCAAAGAAAAGGAGGGCGATAACATTCCTCAGTCATACACACTGATCTCCTAGGGGTATTTTTCAGTAAGTGGCATTACCGTAGCAGCATCTAACTACTCTTCCCATTGAGTTCTCCCAAAGTGCAAGGTGCATACTCAAGACTTATCTCTCAAATTTATCATGTAGCATCCTGTTTTATGAATCACAGTCCTCCAGAATGCTTCTAAATCGGACTCTTTCCTTTCAAAGAAATAGTGAAGGCAGGATCTCTGAAGAGCGCTATAACAGCCCAAGATCCCCAGGCCCAGTGTAATGGGTCACTTGTGTAATCAGGTGGGAGGGACACACTTGCTGGTCAGCAGTCATCGTCCTTTACAGCAGACATTTTCCCCTCACATCCCAGTGCCCCTGTTCCACACCCACTCCACCCTCAGGCCACCACAAGGGAGCAGTCTTGGTGCTTCTGGTGCTGTGGCCATGTGTTTGCAAACATAGCTGTCCAGCAAGGAAGGAATCTGTGCCTCCTCAGATGTGGGAACAGCACTCACCCCCCAGAATGCCGCCTTGGCCTGTCCTTCAGGGGTTCTGACATTAGCCCCTGTGCAATCAGGGCCTGACCAGAAACAGACATCATGCTCATCTGAGGAGCCCCAGAAATCAACTAGAAAAGGGGCAGAATCCTCAGACTGGAAGCCTACAATCAGCCCCAGATCTGAATGAGCAAAGAGAGTGGCTTCTGTGACCCAGCAAGTGTGTGCGCAGTGTGCATTTCATGGGAACTGATGCCTTTGGGTAAAGATGCAGCCAATCCAAGATGAGCTCCTAGGAAGGGAGTGGAAATAAGCACCCAACCCTCTACTTCCCTGGAGCAGTTGGTGTCCATCCAGAGGAAGAGCAAGGAGCCTGTGGTTACAGTGCACAAAGGGAAGTGTCCTGAGTGCAGAGATGAGAAGGTAGCACCTTTACTCTAGAGGGACAAATAGTATCCAGGGTGAGTCAGATTCTCCATGGCCCTGAGCTGGAAGCAACCAATGCTAGAATGTAGAAAGTGTTAGTTTTCAGGAATGGGATCCAAGAGAAGTGGGAAAAATTGACATACATTTTGTAAAGGTTTTACCATTTTTGAAGTCATGTGAGGACTGTCCCAAATCTTGCAATTGATGCTGCAGCCAACTTAATACAGATGCTTTGGCTTAGGTCTGGGGATCCCCCCAAAGCCTCATGTGCTCAGAGGTGGGGCTCTGGGAGGTGGTTTCTTATGGGGCTGTGGTTGCCTTCTGTTAGGAGTGGGGCATGGCCAGAGGTCGTCACTGAGGGCATGGCTGGAAGGTCCTGCTTCCCTCTCAGCATCTCCCTTCTGTCTCTGCTTCCTGGTCACCATGATGTGAGCAGCTCTCTTCCACCAGGCCCTTCTACCATGCAGCTGATTGTGCAAGGAATGAGTCTTCTGAAACCATGAGCCAAAGTAAACCTCTCCTCCTTTTAGCTGTGGTTGTTGGGTATTGAGTCTCAGTGATGATAACAATTATTGGGTGCTTATATTTATGGGATGCATTTAGATAAATGCTTATGCTCTGTAAGTTGTTGACATCTATATTTGCTTAATCTTTCCAAAGCTCTGTGAAGCAGGTACCATTATTACCCATCTTTTATGAAAGAAACTGAGCAATATGATAAATGACTGAGGTAGTGGTTAACAGGTTAGGCCTCACCCCAGTGGGTGCATTTATGAGTCACAGGCTCTGTGTCGTCTCTAAGTTTGTTGATGATCTCCAGTGAGATGTACATTTGAGCACTACATTTGTTAAGCAGCTGCTGTCATCTGGGAGAACTCCCAGGGCTAAGAATTAGGGTACTGCGAAACCCTCCTTCTGTGATCCAGGACACCCTCTAAGCTCCCTATGTGTCCTAAAATGTGTGCCTCAAGAGCTCCTCTGCCTTAGTGCTGTGTTCCAGGACCTGAATCTGTGTCCTCAGCTGTGGAACTCAACACATTTTCCCTTAACAAAAGCATCAGTGAGAAAGGCATATTTCTATAAAGATGCATTATATAAAATGTTGTAGGGGAAATGGGAATGTTTATAACACGTATATCATGGCAAATTACTTAAAGGCCCTGTATTAGACGTCTCTGTTCTCCAGTCTCTATCTCGCTGGGGCAGAGTATAGTTTATGCGAGAAAAATGTAGTCTAGCAGCTCAGAATCTCTGTGGAAGACAGTGGTGAGTGTGGGTGCAGCTGTCAGCCCTGTGGACCCATCGAGGGAGACCGCTCCGAGCTGGGCTTGGCTGGCCTTCGGCTGCTCATGCATCCGGGGTTAGCTGGGGTCAGCTGACATAGGCAGCGGTGGCTCTATCCCATGGCCCCTCTGACCCTCTGGTTTTTCTCTTGGTAATGGTGGAACTCAGGAGGACAAGCCCAGGGACACCGTGGGATTTGGTCTGCTCATGAACGAAGAAAATCACAAGGATGCACAGTTCTCTTCGTGTTAAACCATTTGTGTGTGTACCGGTTTCTTTATCAGTCTATTTTTAAATCATTTAATTGGTATATGGTTGACATGTGAAAAGCTGTACAAATTTCCTGTATGAGTCATGGTGAGTTAGGGCTACATGCACCTGTGAAGCCATCTCCAGCTTTACAGTTATAAACATATTCATCATCCCCAGTGCCTCTTTCATTATCTCATTGTTATGATTATTATTTTTGGAGGTGAGCGCCATGAACCTAAGATCTACCTTCCTAGTAAATTTCAAGTATGCAGTACTGTATTGTTAGCTGTAGGCGTCAGGCCAGGTCAGAGTTCTCTAGAGTGGATGTAATTTGTGAGGCTGAAACTTTGCCCTTTGGCCGAGGCCTCCCTACCTTCCCCCTTCCCTGACCGTCACCACCCTGTGTCCACCTCCGTGAGCTGGGGTCTCCCAGACTCCACACAGAAGCGAGGGCAGGTGGTGCTTGTTTCTCTATGTTCAGCTTGTTTTGCTTGGTGCAGCGTCTCCTGGGCTTATCCACGGTGTTGCGAGTGGGGAGGTGTCTTTTTTTGAAAAGACTGAATAGTTCTCCATTTTGTTTTCTTTGCCCATTCATCTGTTGATGGACATTTAGTTTCTGTATTCTGGCCACTGGGAACGAACATGATGCAGCCGTCTGGCTTTCTGACTTCATCCCCAGAAGTGGGCTTGCTGGAGTGGATGGCAGTTCTATGTGTAGCGTAGTTCTGAAGCTTCTCCACCCTGTTTTCCAAAACACTGCACTAACTCGCAGCCCACCCCCCAGCAGTGTGCCAGGGTCCCCTTCTCTGCACCCTCACCTCCGCTTCTTATCTCTACAAATAATAGCCAAACCATTTGGATGTGCAGTAGTTTCAATAGTCTCAGTAACAGCTCATCTGTTTCTTTCTCAACCAAGTGAAGAAAATTAAGGGTAGAAAGAACAAAATTTGTGGAGAGTGAGCTGTCTTCTCTATAGTGAATTTTCTAAGAAAGTCCAGGCTGCCTGTCACTGTCCACGTCAAGCACCTTAGCTTTTCAGCACAGAAGTGAGAGGTTTTGGTTACCGTGTTGGCAGATATACAACTGAGGTGTCCTATCTCGGTGAGTCACGTGGGATCACAGAAAGAGGGTTACAGGGCCATTGTGAAAGTTGGAACCATCTTGTTCTTCAACATACAAGCATCTAGGGGCACAATGCTCTTTGAAAGGTGGTCCATGTCAGTGTGGAACCTGGAGTATTAACACATCGCCTGGCTTTTCATATCCCCGTGTCTGCTAATATCTCCAACCCAGCCCTGTCTTGGGGTCATAGCGCTCAGGTCACAGACTTCCTGGGCTGCATGTGGGTGGTCTCCCCTGGAAGACTGTGGATACTGTGGGTTGGACAGTGTGTGTTGGGCTGGGAAACCCTGCTGCGTCCCACATGCCAGCAAGGGGCTCTGTGAATAGTGCACTATTGTTTTATTTGGCCACAATCTTTTTCTAAGTTTGTAGATGTTGATTTATTTACTATTAAGTTATCAAATAACCATTTGTCATGATTGCCATCTAGATGCCCCCCAGGAACCTCATGCACTTGGCAGGACTCCTGCGGAGGTGATTAGATTTTGGTTCTTATACCTGACTTGCCACTAGGAGGCAGGGTCTGGTCAGGTCAAGTGGTCATTAGGGTGTGACCTGGGAGGGTGCACTTCTCTCTGCTTCCTGTCCCTCATGCCGTTAGCAGCTCTCCTCCACCAGGCTCCTCTGCCATGTCTTCCTGCCCTGGTGCAGCTGACCATGGACTGAAATGTGAGCCAAAATAAACCTCTGCTTCTTTGAGTTGCAGGTATCTGGTCATGAGAAAAGTGACCAAGACACTATTCAGTGCTATCCACCTTGGCTCTGTGCCCATTGATATGAAAGCATCCATGATGACAACACTCAACTCTGAAATTATCCCGTACCCTTGAGAGCAGCTGTCAGAGGCACCCTTGCTCCTGGGGAAGAGGGGATCTCCCCAGGGAAGGCTACTGAGGGCTGAGGAAGACCCTCAGCGCTTGGGTAGAGCTCCTGCCCAGTGACAACGGGGAGAGGCAGGTAAATAAATGGCTTGATGTCATCACCTCTGGCAGGTCTGTGGCCTCACCTGCTCAATTATTGTCTCACTTTAGGAATTCATTCATTAATGGACTTGGGGTCTGTGTCTCTCCCCCTCTCACTTACCAACCCACCTGAGATTTTCCCTCAAATTGGGCCACAGAAGTAAAATCTTTGGAGTGGGATCCTGAGGGAAACCCAGGCAGAAAGCCTAGCACCAATCCACTTGCTCATGTTAGAAAGAAAAACTATTTAGGGTTTTCTTTGTTTATAACCTTATCTATTGCCCCTTTTATCATAGATGTAATTATTAGATATTACAAATATATACTAATAAGAAAGGGAAAAGAGGATAAGACTTCATTGACTATATCAAACCTGAATAAATATAAGCCTATGTGAATCAAAATTTTAAAAATAACATGGAGTACTTTTTAAATGAAAAGTAACTATTTCTCATTCCAAAAGTAATCTGTACTCTTCCGAAAAAAAAATGGAAAAAGATAAACTTCATAACGAAGTAAGTGGCTGAAATGCTGAAACTAGAAATCACCACCCTGCCATATTTGAGCTTATCGTTTCATTGTTTGTCTTTCAAAATGTTTCTTCCACCCATGGACTCATCTCTGCTGTGACTATAGCTCTGGGAAAGAGGCAAGGCTTAGTCCTTTCCCCTTAAACTTAAGCAGAGCTCTGTCTGCCTTGACCAGAGTATAGTGAGGAGGAGAGGTAGCCTCTGAGGTGAGGTCACAGAAATGCCATGTGCTTGTGTCTCAGTGTTCTGGACGCTCACTCAGGAAGCTGGGCTGCCATGCTGTGTGGGAGCTCAAGTTACAGTGTAGCTGGGCCACAGGATTCAGCTCCACCAGCAGCCCCAGCTGGGTGAGGATGTTCTCCTTTGCTCCCAGTGCCGGAGTCTTTCCAGCTAAGCTGTCAGGCATGGTGCCAGCTCAGAAAAGCCATTTATCCCTGTGCCATGAACCAGCAAAGTCATGGCATGAAAGTCGTGAGCATAGTAAGATGATTGCTTTCTGCCAAGAGACACTAAGCACTTGTCCGTGCTGCACTGAGAACTTGAATACCTCACTCTCCCACCTGTGTTCTCATCTGATTGGCTGTGGTCATCCTATCACCCCACTGAGTCAAGCCTTTGAGCTAACTCACTCTGATGGTTTAGTTTTTGCTCAGGGGATGGAGGTCACCTCCCCTTGGGCCAGTCAGTAAGAAGCTTGGGACAAGGAGACCACATTAGCAGGGACTGTGGGCAAGAGACCTTTAGCTAGAAAGGAAAACCCACAAGCGCACACCCTGCAACACAGGTCTTTAAAAATAAACATACAACAAAAATAAGGCAAGCCCTGTCATAAGCTACATTACAGAGTAATTACCTTACAAAGAGTACATGGTTAGCATGTAAAAGTATATTTTGTCCAACATAAGAAGAAACCCAAAGTGACATGTGGTGGATTTTTTCAGCTGGGTACAGCTCCTATCACTGTGCGGGTAATGGAATAGACCCCTCCTGCATGGTAGGATTTTTCTATTTTTAGAACATCTGAGAATGATTGGACTAACAAATCTAAAATTTGTAGATAGAGTTTACCCTTCATGACAGGTTATGAATACTCTGTACTCCTGTTGAGATCTTAGGTATCCCCCAAAACCTGTGTCTTGAAGGCTTGGTCCCCTCAGAAGGCCCCATTTTGGATGTGGTGAAGACTTCAGGGAGGACTTCAGGGCACTGAAGGTGTGACCCTGAGGGGACTGTGGGACCCTGGTCTCTTCCCCCTCCTCTCTTGCACTTGCAGGAGGTGATGGATCCTCCACGCTGCAGCCCCGCTGGGATAGGCTGCCTGTCGGTGAGCTCAGAAACAAATGGGCCCCTGGGCACAGGCCAGAACCTGTGAGCGGTGAGGAGCGCCCCATCCTCTTTGGGAGTTGATCATCTTTTACGTACATGTGATAATGGCAGAGAGCTAACACAGTGCGACAGTAAGGCCACGCTGCACAACCAGGGAAAAGGGATAACCAACTAATCATCAAGGCATTTCCCTTTATTTTGGTACTTTTCATAATTTCCCAGCTTAAAAAACGGTATCATTTAAATTGCTTAAGAAAACATAAGTAGTGATATCTCAGTTCACAAACTCCATTTGTTCCATCGTTTTGGAAAAGGTGGTCATGTTTGTGTTTGTGTGGGAGAGAGATATTCACAGTCATGTTTGTCACTTGATGCAGTTTGCAAATGAAAACAAAATTTGGTCAAATACTTCTGTTTGCCAATCAAATTGTTTAGAAACAAAAGCGTTTGTGAACTGAGGTCCTGCTGGACCATAGAAGAGAATGTCTGCTGTTCTCACTTCTTGGTTGGTATTCATTTCAAGCTCAGCGACTCTCTGGGGTCTCAGCCCTTCACAGACTAGCCTGCCTCTGGCTCCTGGAGTCCTAGGCCAGCTGGCTGGGCAAACCCTGCCCTTGGATGCCAGCTGGATCCCGGCCACCACAGTGTCTGTCACGCAGTTAGTCATAACAAGAGCTGGGTCCAGCCCTGGGAGGGTGCTGGGTTTTCCAACCACAGACTCAAAAGATGCCGCAGTGACCAGGTGGTGGGAAGAGTGAGTTAATGCCCTGGGCCTGCGAAGAGGCAGGCTGCACACTGACCTCAGATTCAGAGCAAGATGAATCGAGCGTCTTCTTCCAAGTAAACACAGCACATTCATCCACAGTACAAAACCACCATGCAATTCAAAAACATTGGCAGGCAGGAGCTGGCGGGAGAAACCAAGGAAGGGCTTCCCGGCCAGCAATGAGGTGGCGCAGGCCGTGGGGTGCAGGGCCACCTCTCCCCGACAGTGCTTGTTTTCATGAGCACCACATCTGGGAAAACAGAACGGTGGAGAGGGCATGCTGTAGCCCGACTGGCCAGCGGGCATCGGCTCTCCCTCCGCTGACTGGCTCTGCCATTTAGTGAGCTTCTCAGGGCCTCGAGCATGGAGGACCTCTGCCTGCCTCCGAAAGGCAGTGTGTTAACTTTTATGACTGATTCTGTGCTTCAAAACTCTTTGGGATTGGAAAATACATAAGGCAAATCTCAGGCCCCAGAAAGCTGTTAAACTGAATTGCAAATAAAAGGCCCAGAAAGCCCTTAAAAGATTGCAACCTTGGCCAACATTTCCAATAGTAAAAATTAATGTTCATTCTTTGGAGTTAACAGATTTGGGAAATTCAGTCTTCACATTGGAGGGCTACTTGCTACCATTTCTGCAAACAAGCTGCCTCCTGACATGGAAAATCTTTTTTTCTGGCTCCACCCAACCTCTTGAGCTTGATTTGGACAACACAATCTCTAGACTTTTGCCTCTGGGTGTCATTTACACATTAGCAACAATTTCTGTCAGCATTCAGTTAAATACATTTCTCTAGGTAAATATTCATTGAACGTTTACCATGTGATAGACCCAAAGATGAATATAGCTGAGCCCTTGCCTCTGAGTACAGACAGCTGAGGAAGGGAAACAGACAACTGTCTTAGCCACTTCCTCATTGCTGAGACGTAACACCTGACGCCCACAGCCAAGAGAAGGAGAACTTATTTTGGCTCACAGTTTCAGGCTGTGGTATGCTGGGTCCAAGGCTCCATGACAGAGGGGTCTGGTGAAGAAAAATTGCTCACCCCACAGCATCCAGGAAACAGAGAAGGAAGAAGGTGGGGACCAAACTATACCTTCCCAGTCACAGCTCCATGGACCCAGCTCCAGCCAGGTGCCACACTCAAAAGCACATTCGACTGAGGACTCACAGGTGGCTTGATCCACTTAGGAGAATAATGCCCCACAGTTCAGTCACTTCCTAAACACAGGAGGGTGTCAGGAGATATTTTAATCTAAACAAACAACAACGAAAGGGCAAGGGGAGATGCATGGGACCAAAGTTTCTTGGTATCCAGAGGAAGCTGCTTATAATAAGGGTTTGAATAAAAGGAGGACTTGAAGTGAGTGTCTGAAAGGAGAAAACTTAGCAGGCATGAATGGGAAGCAAGAAATGGGCATTTTTAACACACATACTAAAGTTGGGGAACTGGAGGCGTGAGTATGGGCAGGGACATAGCAGACTGAGCATTGTGGAGGTGAGAGAATGGGAAAGAACTTGGGGCCAAAGCATGGAGGCCTCAGTGCCATGATGAGACATCAACACACAGTCCTTGGGAGCCACTGCTGGTGTGGGGCAGAAGCCTGGCACAGTCAGGTCTTTGCTCATGGAGACACAGCAGGGTGAAGTTGTAGCAGAGGAGAGGGGGAAGGGATTGCTAGCCACAGCCCACAGTCAGGGTGAAGGGGCTGGAGCCGGTGAAGTTACTGAAGTGTGTTTGAGACTCAGGCTACATCCTAATGTGACTCAGGAGAGCAGAACCATGGTGGCCACAGAGGTGAGGACAGTATTAATGTCTATTCATCTAGATGATGTCATCTCTAAGTGTGAGACCTAATCACCACAGTTAAGGTGATTTTAGGTACCTTCCACTGTTGGGCATGTGTATTGGTCAGTTTTTATGACACTAGGAACAAAATACCCAATGCCAAAATTTAAAGGAAGAGAAATTTATTTTGGCTCATGGTTTCAGGGGATTCAGTCCATGGCAAACTGCTCCAAGGCAGAACCATTATGGTGGAAAGTCGTGGTAGAGTGAAGCTGTTCAACTCATGATATACAGACAGGAAGGACCAGGGACCAGTAGAGTCCCCACAGTCATTACTCCCTTGACCCATTTCCTCTGACTGGAACCCTGTCCCAATAGCCCATTCAGCTATGGATTCCTAAATGGACTAAGTGATGAGTTAGTGGCCTTTACAGCCCACTCCCCTCTCTAGGAGTCTCTACATCCAGTAGAGCTGATGGTGGAGGTTAATCTGCACAGAAGAAGAACAGAATTCACAAATGGTAAAAACTCTAAAACGAAATAAACTTAGTCTTCATCATCACCTGATGTTCTTCATTCTTTGCCCCTGAGTTGGGCATATTTTGGAATTTATAATTTTATTTGATACATGTTTAACACAAAGCATTTCCAGTGACACCTAATTCTTAGTTACTTCAGCTTACTAAGAGTGATGTAACTAGGTAATTTTGTTTTATTCTGCACAGCCTTTATCCCTACACAGTGAGCAAGCAAGAGCTCACTATACCCAAGGAAGCCCAGGATGCAATTTCTGCCCAAAAAGCTTTTGCAAAGAAAAAAAGGGCCAGGCTCCTCTGTGAGCCATGTTGGGTGCTGGGCTACCAGGAAAGAAGCAAGGACCATGGCGAGTGGTAGTCAAGGTCAGAAACCTTCAGGACCAAAGAAGGCACTGAAGAAGTTTTAATGCTGAGGCAAATGCAAACACCACCCCCCTTATTTTAAAACAACCTGCACAAAAGCAGCCTTTTTGCAAGGGAAGATCTCTCCCCCTGGTGTCTGCAGTCCCTGGGGTACTTTATCTCCCATTAAGAGTTGGAGGCAAAGCAGGGAAGGCAGGCTTCAAACGTGAGGGCCTGGCTGTGCATCTGAGTGTGGCCACTTAATGCCCGCAGGCTGGGGACAAGGCAGGTTTCTCTGAGCCTCCATCCATTACTCCGTAAAATCTGCCAACTATAGCTGATGAGGTGGAGGCTGTGGACCAGCTGAGCTGGCACACGGAGAGGTAAACCTGGCCGCTGATCAACCTTACTCACTCGGGGTGATCCAGGTTCCACCATTGCCAGGCACTTGGATTATAACTGAGCACAGTCCTGCTCTCACCATCCAAGTTTTAACAGGGAGACAAATATTGAAAGGGGAAGCAATCAATGGACCTCATAATAAGATGGCTCTTGCCCATAGGCCAAGGTGAGAGGTCTTCTGTAGCCTGGTGCCCCCTAGAGTGACTATGAGGGGTGCCAGTGTCCCAGGATCCTTGCTCCCTGCCCAGCTGTGTCTCTGGAACTTGCGTGGGTCATTCTGGTGGCTCTGGACTGCTGGGCATCTGGAGGTGTTGCTGGCTGTGGGAATGGAGCCTGGCACTGTGGCTGGGCGTTGCTGTGTGAGCAGGTGCCCTTGGGTGGGGGTGGTGGTGAGCTGGGTCCTTTCTGCCTGTTCTCTCAGCATGGAGCCCCCAGTCTATCCTGGCCCCCCAGCCCTTGGGATACACACATGCACATGCACCAGGGACTAGGTAGTGACTTCCCTGGCTGCTAGCCTATGTGGCACTGAGACTCCGAATGGAGAGCGCCTTCACCTGTTCTGTTGTTAATAATACATGGCCAGGGCTGGTCCATTATAAAGGAAAGAGGTTCCTCCTGCTCACTAATCTAGTCCTCACAGAGCAGCTGTGTCCCATGGTGGCTTCTCACTGGCACAGACCTAAGGTCACATAGGGCATTTTGCAGGAGGACAGGAAGTGTGAAAGGACCTGGGCTGATGGCTCTTATGACTGACCCTTCTTTAGATAGCCCTGATCCCTTGATGAAGTGAATGGATTATTCCTCTGTGAGTTCAGAGCCCAAATCACTTCCTGAAGTTCCCACCTTCGAATGCAGGTTAAATCTCCAAGCATGTTTGGAGGGGCCCAGACACCTTCACCCATGGCCATGGACCTCGATGCACCTATGTCCTGGACAGGGAAATCTTGGGCCACTCAAGTCCTGCACCTCTGTGTCCTGAACCAAGGCATGGTCTCTCTTGTCCATTACTCCCTTAGCATAGGTGCACCCTGTACCCTGGTCTGTATTTCCCTCCATTTGTCCTGTAAGACTGTTGCTGATCTATCATCCATGGTAGAGGCCACTTTTCTCTTATACTTCCCGATAAAGTGTCTTCCCAGTATGTCCCTAACCTGGTGAGTCCCCCAGAACTGTGGCTTCTAAGTCAGCATTCAGGTAGTTAGTGCTCTTCAGGGCTGGTCCACCTTCAGGGTCAACGGCTCTACTTGTGTGAAGCCTGTCTGGCTCTGTCACCCGAAGGATCAAGGGCCACAACCTTGTGGGGATGCCTCCCATGGTCATTGAGCATCTGAGTGCACCATCTAGAGAGCAGGCAGTTTCCACGCTTCTCTGTCCAGACCGTGAGAAGGGGCTGGGTCTTAGGAGTGAGCTCATGGCAAGTGCAGCTACAGCACCCCAGTTTAGACCAGGTCACAATCTTTCTGCTCTGGAAGGGGTGTCCTCACTTTGTATCCACGTTCACTGTGCTGGTGGCACACTTCTGTCCTCGAGTCCTTCTCTGGACTCAGCAGGATGGGACTCCCCAGCTCTGTGACATTCCTGGGACTTCAGGGAGGAACTGAGGTCTGTGCTTCTGCTTTTGTCATTGCCAGGAGAGTTGGCTTCCTGTTGCAATGTAGGGTGCAAGAGAAAAAGAAGATGGGCTTGGGTGTCAGTAGACATTGAGGTCTAGAAGACATAGATCGAGTCATATCCACAATCATCCCCAAGTCTTTCAGGACAAAGCCCATGCTAGCGCTGCCCCCGTGAAGGGCACCTGCAGAGTGTGCTCCCTCCAGAACCTCCGAGGCTGCCCCTGACCAGGAGGAGAGAACAATCAGCCCTTGATTGGCAAGACCCAGGGCCTCAGCCCACTGAGCACACACCCAGCTCCCTGCTGCCCAGGATGGGTCTGTGGTGATCAGTGCAGGTCCTTAGCTGGTACCAACACATTTTAGCTCCAGTCATGTGCAGTGGTGACCTGCTCACTGGTCAACCTCACGGCTTCCTCCTTTCCCCGATGGATTCCCTGGTGTCATCCCCTAAAATGACTTCCTCAACCCAGAACTGGAAGATGCAGGACCTATTTACCAAGACACCCACAGTGGCCAAGCACTGTGAACACACAGAGCACTGTGCTCGCATGGACTGCTGGCCCTGGGCCTCCTTCACCCATGACAGTGGGCTGGGGGCTCCTTCCTCCAAGTGCTTATTGTTCTTTAGGTTACTGTTTTCTGGGTGTGGAATATTAACACCCCTCTCATGAGCAGAGCCACCTGCTATTTACTGCAGCACTGCAGCCGCTGGCCCTGCCTCTGAGGACAGTGTGAAGAAGCCCAGCTTCGAGCGAGCTCACACCTATGAATGCAGCACGGGCTGCCAAGGCCAGGCAGGAGCAAGTTTCCCAGCCAAAGGGAGCACACAGAGGCCCTGAGACACGCGAGCCGCATCTCGACCCCTGGCATGCAGACTTTCCCCACTCCCAAGCTGGGAGACGGGTGAGCGTTTTTTCTATTGACGGTCCTGGACCCAAGGTTATTTTCATGCAGCAGTTCTGTAAGATTTATGGTGCGAGGATACAATGTGCCTTTTCCTTGAGCTTCATTCTGCTCACAAATGTCTATTTAGCGAATTGGCAAAGCACAGCAGAAGGGGCTCTTGGGGATGGTCCTGTTCTCTGCTGTGGTCCTCACATGAATCATGCAGAGAGAACCCCGTCCTTCTTCCTCCTGGCTGAAAGAAAGCACTCACCTCCCCACACACTTTCCCCACAAACATGAGAGAGCAGAAGTCAGACCTTCCAGTGAAGAAATCACTTGAAATGTGCTCACTGATGGTCATTTACTTTTGATTCTTCAGGAAATTACAGATTGCATAATCCAGCCCCTGCCTGGATGGATGGAGGAGCTGAGGCCCAGACAAGTGGGATGGGTCCCCCAAGATAATCTGGGCACTAGGCTGCCTCAGGCCCCTTCCCTGGGCACCTGTGTACCAGTGACTTCCCTTTCCCAACCTCTGTTCTCTTTTAATTTGCAAAAGGGTCATAGCATAGTTTCTGAAGATTTGCCTTGCAGATATAACTTGGCATTTTACAGCGATTCTATTAAGGTCGAGCTAGTACAGAACGTATTATGCATATTTAAAACATGCAGTTTGGTTAACTTTGGCCCACTGTGTAGACTCATGAAATCCTCGTCAAGATCAAGTTGTGGGTCTGCTCAGTTTGCATATGCTAGAGTTTCATAGGATGGAATTGTCCAGTTTGTTCTTTTTCTGAATGGCTTCTTTTGTTTAGCACAATTAACCTATGTATTAACTATAATATGGAGTGTATTAATAGCATCAATACTCACTCATTTTATTTGCTTATTTATTTTTGCTGGGTTTTAAGGAAAGGATCAATTTCAGTTTGCTTACGCATTCATCTGTTGGTGGTCTTTGGGGTTAAGTTTCCAGCTACTCGGTGTAAAGCTGTTGTGAACATTCACGTCTGAGGCCTCGTGTGGATTTAGGCTTTCATCTCTCTTTGGTGAAAGTCTTAGGAATGGAACAGCTGTGTCATACGTTGAGAGTTTTTACCTTCCTAAGAACCAGGGACACCCTCTGCCCAGGGTGGGGGCCATGCAGTGACCCTGGCTGTGGCTTCAGCCCCTGATATGGTGCTGGACTCTCCTCTGCCTCTCAGCCTCTCTCACAGGCACCTCCTTGGGCTCCACTGCAATTTTCATTTGCATTTGTCCACCAGCTACTCCTATACTTATTTGCCATCCACATATTTCCATTCGGGGAGTATTTGTTTAAATCCCTCACTCATTTTTAAACTGAGCAAGTTTTTCTTTTCGTACTGTGAGCATGAGTCCTTCACTGGACACACAGCTTGCAAAAACTTTCCCCAAGTTTCCATCTCTTCCACTCTCTAAACAGTGCAATTTAAAGAGCAGGAATTTTTAATGAAGTCTAATTTATTAACTTTTCTTTTATGAATCCTAGTCTCAGGGTCATATATAGTGGATCTTTGCTAATTACAATAGCACTGAATTGTTCTCTTAGGTTTTTTTTCTAGAAGACTTAAGGTATAGAGTTAATATTTATGCATATGATCCTTTTGCTTTAATTATTTTTATATAGGGTAAGGTATAAAAAATTACTATCTTGTCACATAGAGATCTGCTTCCTCATGGCATATTTGTTGCAAAGACTGTTGATTTTCTTTAAATTACTGTTTCCTATTTATTGAAAATTAATTCTCTATAGATGTGTGGTTTTATTGCTGGATTCTTTCTTGATTATGTTCCAGGGATCTATGTGGCCACTTTCACACCAGTATTGCACTGTTTTGACTACTGCAGCTTTATCAAAAGTCCTGAAGTCATGTGTTACAACTATGCTACAAGTTACAGCAATAAATCAGTAATTTAGGTCGATTGTCTTTTATGTTTGGCAAGAGACTCTTAGTTGCTGTTATCTATTGTCTTTTTTTTAATTGGGCATTTTCAACTCTGAAAGAACTGACCCCAAACTCTTCTAAATTCTCTAAGTCAACAATTATTAAACAAGTTTCATTGTGATCCCACTCCAAGCCCCTTTGCAGAGAAGCACCACAGAACCAGTCTTCTCTGCTGGGAGCATGGCCCTGTGGCCGCAGGGAGAGGAGAGTAGAAGCGTTTCTTAAGCAAACTCTTCCTTTCTTGTGCCATGGCTCCAGTTCCTGGGAGACAGAGAGGAGAGCAGATGTGAAGACTGAAGTCTTGTCTGATTCCTCCTGTGGAGGTGTGATCATCTGCTCCGCGTGAAAATCGAACACTCGGAGCACAGTGGCCGTGGTTCCCGGGAGGACATCCTGGCTGAGAGGCACAGAGCGGAGCAAACTCTTCATCCATCCCTGGGGAGGAACCTTCGCTACCCTCATTTTCCTCCCAGGTCCCTGGAATGATAGGGTGGACTCGAGCCCTATTGATCTAAAAGCCGTAGCCCTGTCCTCCACAAAGACCTGACAGCTTCTTGGGGCTCCACCCTGGTGACCCCTCAGGCCTCCATCACATCCAGAAGTCCCACCTTTAAACACTAGGGTCCTGCAGGGCTTTCACCTTCCCAGCACTGCACAGCAGAGCGCCAGGGTCCACACAGGAGCTGCAGAGACCTGCTTGACTCACAGCCCAAGCTCAGGGGGACCAGCAGCGTGTCGGGGAGGAGGCTGCGTGGAAGCAGGTTACATACGTGGGAAGGATGCAGTGCTGCTGGAGCTCGCTTTGCAGGGTGCCCAGGCCCCAGCTGCCCCCGCCCCTCACCCCTGCACTTGGGGCACGCTGGATCTACTGCCTGACTCCCTTGGCCACCACCTGCTCTTCTTTCAGAGAGGACCTCACGGGCGTCAGAGCCTTCTTTGGTTTTCTTCATGGTGAAGACTAGCAGGAAGTTAATGAGCCCTGGAGTCACGCAGGCCACCAGCTACAGGGGCCGCTTGCCCATAGATACTTTTTATCTCCGTGGAGAGGCAGGGGTCCATCCTGCTTCGTTCTCCGGGTCCCCCAGCAAATTAACCGTCCACACACTCAGGGTAACTTGCTGGGTAATGATGCACCCTGCCTGTCTTCTCATCTCTCCGGACCACGGCTCCCAAAACAGGCTGGGTATGAACTGTCGTCGGCATCTGCCTCTGGGCAGGCACCCTGGGGGTTGGTTCCAGTCTGACTGTATTTTGTGACCATGAACCCTCATCTGTAGGCCAATTTAAAGTGTTGCCATGGTATTTTATTTATCAACAATGTAAGTTTCACGATCAGTAAACATACAGAAATAGGATGAGATATCGGGTATGGGGCACACACCTGTGATCCTAGCACGGGGAAGCTGAGGCAGGAAGACTGCAGCAAGTGCAAGGCCAGCCTGAGCCACACAGCAAGACTGTCTCTCAAAAATCAAAACAACAAAAAAATGAAGGATAGATGTGTTTTTGTAATTCAAGAATGCTCTCTCCAGTGGGTGCAAGGCTCTCAAATCGGATGGGATACCCCATAAATCCACCACATCGGGCCACGTATGGACTGCAACACGCTGCAAGACACAGAGGGCCGACTTGAGCGTGGGCACTGCTGACCACATCCATCTTCCAGCTCCTACGTGGGGCACGGAGGGCACAAGGTCCCTATCTAGGAAGCGGAGGAGGGTGCGGCGGCTGTGTGTCCATCTGGAGAGACACTTATAAAGGGATGTTCTGGCCCCGGCTCCCTGGCCCAGAGTTGACCCCCTCCCGCCTGGTCTGGCTTCCGGTGTGAATGCAGGGAGCTGGATGGGGTGGGCAGCAGTGCGATCACCTGGGGACTCTAAGTGGATGAAACAGGTCACTGTGGGAAGGGGGCGCTAGCCAGGCTGGCTCACACCAGGGACCCTGAGGGCTGTTTCCTCTGGTCACCAACCAGTGCTGCTGGAGGAAAGATTTCCCCCCAGCTTTGGTGCTTTTGTTGACTGTTAGCTGGGCCCTCTGTGGTGGGAGGACAATCTGCAGTGAGAAGGCTGAGAGAGGCTGGTGGAGATTCTGCAGTGAGAGGGCTCAGAGAGGCCGGTGGAGAGAGTCCTGATTCACTGGCAGGGTAACTGAGGGTTTGCACCGTTTGAGTGATTTCTTTCAAAAATTGAGAAATGAGCATTGTGTATTTACTTGGAAATAGTCACAGAAGTAAGGGGAGCATGATTTTTATTAAATTTTAGAGGAAAAACATTAAGCTTTTTCCATTCAATCTTAGATCAGTAGAGGTCAAAACTTACCATCTGAAGTTAGTTTGCTTGTTTTTTTTTCTTTCTTTTTCTATTCCCGAAAAAGATCTCATTTTAAAAATGTGTGGGTGTCAGACCCCACTCCATAAACTTTGCTTAGTTGATCCTAAAAAATGGTGTGCAAGAACCAGGAGCCACGCTATGCTGCACCGAGCTGCGCCCTCCTCGATGGGCCGTTTAATAAAAGCTCCGTGGAAGACAGAGCAGTCTCGGGGCGACCTCTCTCAGAAGTGGTTTGCCTCGCTGGTCCGCCAGGAGTGCTTTATGAAGTTGTCTGCTGGGGTCCCCATTACAGCATGGGGACCTGACAGAGGCTGGAATTCCTTTCTCAGTAAATCACCCTTCACTGTGGACATTCTGCGTTCATTAGGGAAGTCCAAGGCAGTGGCCTGAGCTTGTTCCTGGGTTTTATGGGCTGCTTAGTGAACCAGGGGCAGAAGAGTTAAAGCACCAACCAGCAAGCCCAGCACTGCCTCTGGACCCTGAGCCCAGCTAGTCCACATCATCGTCCTAGACACTCAGGAAAATCAAAGCGTTAATAATAATTTATAGACTCTGCCCCACTTTCATATGTCAGCCCAGGGAGTGACCCCAGGAAGGGCGCTGGGGTGAGGGACAATATTTCAAGGTCTAATTTACAAGCCACTTAAGATGGGAACACAATGGCGCATATTCCTGCGGTGCATTCCTCGGGGATGCTGGAGCCTCTGGGTCACCAGGAGATGTAGATATGCAGCCCAGAGTGAGGCGGGGTGGTAGAGGCCATGGTTCCAGAGGTGAGTGCCAAAGTTGGGGACACCCTGGTCCCCACCACAAACAGTGTGCTATGTGGAGGACAGGATGGCCCCTCCAGCAAGATAAGAAGCGAGGAGGGTGAAGAGAGGGCTCAACACCAGTGTGGAAGTTGGCACTGAAATGAATGCTATTTTTACTTTTGCAAAGTGTTGGGCAGTGCTTGTTCTCAGAACTGGGCCACCCATCCTGCTGCTGGCAGCTGCACCCTTGGCACTGTGCCTCCTCCCTACCTGAGTCTGGATTTGCTGTACTCCTGGGCCAGGAGAGAGGAGACCCCCACGGCCCAAGCTCTGGACACCAAAGCAGAAACCCCACCCACTCCATGGTCAGTTCCCATCTACAGCAGACGGTGTTTCCAGCAGCAGGATAAAGGGTTGCTATGTCCTCCTGAGAGCTGCTCTGGGGTGATGCACAGCATGGGCTTCTGCCCTGTCCCCTGTGATAATCCCTGTTCAGAGGTGGCTGAGCTGTGAGTCAATGCCTGGCATTGGCTCTGGGTGGGCTTTGCCTCTTGAGTCCTGGGTGCTACTGTGTATGTGGGGGTCTGGGCCCCTGCTTAAATACCAGATTCTGCACTGCAGGTCTAACACTTCCACGGACCTTAGCGGGTCGTGCAGCCCTGAGGTCCTTTGCAGCTCCTTATGTCAGATTGGCTCCAATAGTGCTGTTTGCAGAGCTGTTGGACATTAGCTCCAGAGTGAGTCAAGTCCCTGGAGCCCAGGGAATGGGATTCAGCCTGTGATCCAGCCCTGTGTGGATACTGCTGTGCGACAGGCACAGTGCAGCAGTCAGTGCTGACCCATTCCACGGCTGGGGCCTTCACTCTCATCCCTTCTGCCTGTGTCCTCCTGGCCGGTCCAGTCATAGGACGCATCCCCCTACCCAGGCAGAGGGCACATGCTTTCAGTCACCAACTCCTGCAGCAGAGAAGTAAAGGGCTGAGAGCCACACCCCAAGCCCAACTGGGATTGGTTTTGTCTTCCTCTGGTTTCTGGACACTGAGGTGCTGGGGACACATCATCTTGATGCAGGATGGAAGTCTGATGCTGTGGAAATGCCACCACCTGCAACGGGATGGCAGGCAATGGCATGGAGAGCTATTGTGCCCCTGTGATGACAGTATCTTCACTGGACCTGCCCAGTTCCTTCTCTCCCAGGTCTACTTTGCAGATACAGCCTGAGGCCTCCTGTCCCAAGACAGAGGGAGCCTCACCTCCTGGGACCAGAGGAAGTTAACGTGTGTCCTCCCTTCTCCCTTCACAAGTGGACCCCTTGTCTTTGAGCCTGTGATGATAGAGATGGTTTATTTAGAAGAGCTTGGCCTCCATGGAAGAAAGTTCCTGCATAAATTTGTAGGGCTCTGGTAAGACGGCATCCCAGCCACGGATGTGTGAATAATAAAAACGTCAGCACCTGTGCCAGAGAGCCACTGAATGAAAGGGAAGGAAAATACCACACATCAAAGCCCTGGGAGGGGTTTATTTAGATTTGAGGCCCCCTGGGGGAGGACCACACCCAGGATGGTGTCACATCCAATAAAGGCTGAGGAGCAACTGCGTTGCACGTGATGCCCAGTTGTGATGTCCTGGGCCACTTGATGGAGCAGGGAGACCTGGTCCACCACAGTGAACACACATCCTGCTCCTCCACTCACTGGGCCACAGTGCTGCCAAGGCACCTGGACAGGACAGGACAGGACAGGGCAGGACAGGACAGGACAAGGAGTGGTCTGAGCAAGGCGAGGCTGCAAGACACAGCTGGGCGCTGAAGGAGGGTCAGTGTGTTCAGACAGCAACTCCAGGCAGGGCAGCAACTTCTTCGGCAGAGACCAGTGCAGTGTGGGCACCCTCTCCATCTCCGTGGAGAGGCTTGGTCCTTGTTCATCCACTCCCCATGCACAGCACCTGTGGCTGATTATCCTCGGCTTTGCTTGCACAAGGCGGGGTGCAGGCAGGCAATGTGGGGTGGTGAAAACCCCCAGGAGTGGCTCACAACGGATCTCAGATGGGAAGGGGTGGATGAAAGACCCAGCTTCCGGCCCCTCATGGGACAAGTCTTCAGGATCTGTGTCCTGGCCCTGAGGCTGGCCTGGGACTGGAACCTAGGTGCCCACAGATCGAGCTGTCGCTTCATGGTCTCCTCTGAGGTATCTGTCACTTTCTGGGTCACTTCTCTAATCCCCACTCTGTCTCCCCAAGAAAGCCCTGGTCTCAGAATCTGCATTGGGAGAACTCAAGACAGCCAGGACATCCAGCCATGCCATGGACAAGGTCACAGCCGCCTTTCTGTGATGCGTGACACAGGTTGAGGGATGGGAGGAGTGACCGTTGGCACTGGTGACCCGGCTGGGATGGACAGGTCAGGGGGGTGAGGTGGGCAAGGGCTTGGGAGAAAGCTGAGATCCAGAGGTTGAGGGAAGTGGTCGCTGACACATGGAAATAGGTACTGTGACACCTAGATTTATTTTCAGGCAAACTGTTCACCACACAGCCAGTGTTCCCCTTGTCCAGTTCCCAGGGAACCTCTCAGAAGTGCTGAGGATCTGGTGACCATATTTTCAGAGTTAAAAATTGGGAACTGGTCTGTCAAAGAATGTTTTGTTAGGATTTGTGAGTGTGTCTGGACTGAAAAAGACATGAGAGAGAATATTGGGAATTGATCCTGCTCCAGAAATACAGAGATCCACAGTCGCCAAATTCGGGGGTCATCTGAGTTGAGGTCCCCAGCAGCTGCGTGTGTCATGGGGAACAACATGGGAAAGCTCCTGGGTGCAAACTGGGACACCGCAAACACTGAGACGTCACAGCCAAGCTCACAAGGGCGATGGTGCTACGTGGTGATTTTCTTCACTTTGGCCCTAAATGAAGTAATTAAGCGTTTATGAACACACACACGTTCCCATTATACACATGTGGACAGGACACATGAGAAACTACTTATTGTATTCTAATTTTAAAGAGCTGAAAATCAGACTCTCTGAATAACTGAAAAGGAGTGGTTGACACAGCCTCCACCTCCGCTGTCATCTCCGCTGTCACCTCTGCTGTCACCTCTGAGGTCATCTCCGCCATGCAGACCCAGCCTCCTCAGCTGGTGAGCCTGCGTGGGCTCCCACGCCCCCTGCCAGGTCCTGAGAACCAAAGTGGCTGTCGCAGAGCCATAGTCTGAGGCTCCTCCTGCCTACAGTCCTGCTGCGCTCTGCATGTCCTTGGGGTCAGCTGGAAGTCTCACGCAGCCTGCAGTGTCCCTCTTCCTTATCCAGGAGGCTCTGACTGATCTCAGGGGCCCAGCCCCACAGAGCCACCAGACACCATGGGTGGCCAGACACGGGGTCAGCAAGGAGGCTCAGACACATCAGCTGATGCAAGGTGCTGTTTCCTGCCAGACTCGAGGGCCCCGAGGGCACCGCTGGATGGTGGCTGGTTCTGAGGTCAACAGGAAATGCCTCTGCTCACAGCTGTACCTTGGTGCCCGATGGAAAGCCAGCCGTCACCTCTGTGTATCTCCAGGAGGGGTGACCGTGAGGCAGGCACAGCAGGTGGCTGGTGCGGCTTCTGGTTCCTGGGATCCAGGGAAGGGGAGGAAGCATCACTGTTACGCTGCCTGGCAGTTTCCATTTTTTTGCGTATACGTTTACCTTTAGTGACTTAATAATGATTGTCTCCAGATCTCCAATACAAAGCTCTTTTGATGGTTTCCGTGGTTACTCTCTCAACTCTTTCAGTGACAGTTTTCCAAGTTGCAACTCCGCACACAGCTCTTACAGAGACGCCGCCGCCGCTTTCTCCGTACCCTCGGCCCCTCGCTCGGCCTGCATTCTTCACTTAAGCTGCTCACTCACTCACCCAGCCTTGCTGTCACCCAGGTCAGTGTCTGGTGCCTTCATGCTGTGGGTTTAATATGCGTTTCCTCGGTGTCTAATGACGAGGAGAAGGTTTTCCTGCAGGTCTTAGCCATTCAGGTCTTTTCCAAGTGCCAGTTTGAATTTTCTAAAAGATCCTGGCTTTTCTAGTTTATTTGCTCGTGTTTTTATATAGTCTGGCCGGTTCTCTGTCATATATGCGTGCTAGTTGACTTCCCCACTCCCCCCACTTTTTGTTCTCAAATGATGTCTTTTCAATGAACCCTTAATTTTACCATGGTCATTTTATACACTTCTTCCTTTTTCCCTTCTGGTCTTGGTATCCTTTTGAAGATTTTTGTTTCAAAGCCACGAGGATGTCAAATTCCTTTACACTTCCAAGTCACACGCTTCCTGCTCTCATAGTATTTTCCATCCCCAGACTGACAGGATTTCATATTCTGGCTCCATGCCATCATTCTGAGCCCTAAGTACTCACTCCTATCCTACAGCTGGGAAAACTGAGCCCAGGAGAGGCGAGGTCCTGTGTCCAGGGTGGGGGTGAGGGGAATCCCGGTGGGCTTTGCGGCTGTGCTTCCGGTTTCCATTGCAGCCTCAGCCTCCCCAAGCCTGTTTGAACTTAGGGTCCTCTGGCAAAATAAGACAATTTCCATTTGGTGCACAGGTTGCTACGAGGAGGAAGGGGGTTATTAACAGTGTTCAGCGTGGCTCCCTGGACACAGCAGACACTCGGGTGTTTTTAGTCAGTGTTACTAATAATAATCGCCCTGCACAAGAATTGCGAGGGACATCTTTCCATTTTCAGATGTCCTCTTTGATCTCCTTGTTCAGAGTACTATAGTTTTCAATGTAAAGAATTTTCACTTCTTTGTTAGATTGATTCCTCTTTCTTTCTTTCTTTCTTTCTTTCTTTCTTTCTTTCTTTCTTTCCTTCTTTCTTTCTCTCTTTCTTTCGGACGCTATTGTGAAGGTTGTGCTTTCCCTAATTCCTCTCTCAAGGAGTGTCGTGTTTGTGTACAGTATGCTATTGATTTTTGAGTGTTGATTTTGTATCCAGCAACATGACCAAATTTGGTTATTAAATCCAGTCTTTTGGTGGAGTTTTTGGGGTCTTCTAGTAGAGTATCTTGTCATTTGCAAATGATAATTTGACTTTTTTCTTTCCTGTCTTTATTCCTTTTATTTCTTTCTTTTGTCTAATTGTTCTGGCTATTATTTCTGTATGAGAATGGTGACAGTGGACATCCTTGTCTTATTCCTGATTTTAGAGTGAAAGCTTTCAGTTTTTGACCATTTAGTATGACATTGGCAGTTGGTTTCTCATAGATGGCTTTTATTATATTGAGATAAAAACTACCTATTACAATTTTCTATAGGGTTTTTATAGTGAATGGGTGTTGGATTTTGTCAAATGATTTTTCTGCATCCATATGAGATGATCATATGGGTTTGGTCCTTAGCTATGTTAATATGGTGTATTACAATTATTGATTTGCATATGTTGAACCTGTTTCCCTGGGATGACTCCTACTTGGTCATGGTGTATAGTTTTCTTGATGATATGTAGCATTCTGATAGATAAAATCTTATTGAAGATTTTTGCATTTATGTTCATTCTGGATATTAGGTTATTGTTTTCTTTTTTGGTTGGATCCTTCTCTGTTTTTTTTTTTACCCTTCTCAGGGTAATTCTTGCTTCCAGGAATGATTTTGGGATTATTGCTTCCAGAAGAATCAACATAGTGAAAATGGCCATATGCTCAAAGTTGTTATACAAGTTTAATGCAATTCTAATAAAAATACAATTAGCATTCTTCACAGAATTAGGAAAAATAGTCCAAAAATTTATTTGGAACCAGAAGAGACCTACAGTAGGAAAACCCAATGCTGGACAACAAAAGCAAGGCAGGGGGCATCACTCTTCCCTGATTTGAAATTATACTAAATGCTACTGTGATAAAATCAGCATGGTACTGACACAAAAACAGACCTGAGAATCAATGGAACAGATTAGAACATGCAGAAAACACTTGAAACACACTCTATCACCTTGTCTTTGACAAAAGGGCCAAACACTTTCACTAGAAGAAAGCCTCTTTAGTTGGTGGTGCTGGGAATGGCTCTCTACATGCTGAAGACTAAAACTAGACCCAGGTCTCTCACTATGCAGTAAATTAAAGTCAAAATGGATCAAAGATCTATGTATTAAAACATAACTACTAACTCTCCTGAAAATTAGAATGGGTAGATCTGTTGAAGACACTGATGTGGTCACAGACTTCGTGAACAAAGCCCTGATTGCACAGTAAATGTTACAAAGAATCAACAACTGGAATCCCATGTTATGAAAAAGATTTTGCACAGCAAAAGAAACCACCAATAGAGTGAAGAGACAGCCCAGAGAGGGAACAAATTTTAGCCAGTTGTTCCTCAGACAAAGGACTAAAAGCTAGAACACATAAAGAACTGAAAAAAGCATTAGACCCCCAAATTAAAAAACCCAATCCAAAAATGGGCATCTGAGATGAGTACAGAAGTATTAGATGAAGTAGAAATGGCAAGTAAATATATGAAAAATGTTCAACATCACTGGTCATTTGAGAGATGGAAATTAAAACAACACTGAGATTCCACCTCACTCCAGAAAGAATGGCTATTACCAAGAAAAAGGACTAATAACAAATGCTGGAGGGGCTGTGGGGAAAAGGGAACACTTCTCTATTGTTGGTGGGAATGCAGACTGGTGCAACCACTCTGGAAATCAGTGTGGAGATTCCTCAAAAAGTCAGGATTAGATGTCCCATTTGACCCAGCTATTCCGCTTCTTGGTGTCTTCCTAAAAGAATTAAAAACATCATACCAGAGTGATATACATGCACCCATGTTTGTAGCAGCACAACTTGTAATCACTAAATCTTGGAAACAACCTAAATGCTCAACAACAAGGAATGGATAAAAACGACATGGGTGCTTTATACCATGGAATATGACTTGTCCATAAAGAAGGATAAACTTGAGACACTTCTAGGTAAATGGACACAGCTGGAGACCATATTCTTAAGTGAAATAAATTAGACACACACATGTAAATACCACATTGTATCTCTGATGTGAGAAACTAAAAGTATAAATCAGGATCAAAATGTATAATTGATATTATAACATAGGAAGAAATTGTTCAAAAGAGAAGGAAAACTAGGAGAAGAAGAGGGAAAGGAAAGAAGGGAAAAGAAAAATATGAGAAAGGAAGGAAAAAATGGAAACATTTTTGTAAATGAGAGGAAGAGGATTGACGAGAGGGGAATGGGAAAGAAAGAAGAATCAAAATATATCACGTGCAGGTACAAATCAAATTCCCCATGATGAATACGATCATTATGTGTATCTAAATTGTACCAGTAAACTTAATTAAAAAATGAGAATTGCTAGGATCCAAAAGCTGGTTTGTACTCCCTTTGGCAGAGCAATGTGAGGGAGCACTGCTGCAGTGCCCGACCTGCTGGGAACAGAGCCTGCAGTCATCAGCCATCCTGGCCAGGCAGCCGGTGACGGCGCTGAGACCAGGAGCTTTCCCGAGGTGGTGAGCGGCCATGTGTGCCAAGCCGGGGTGAGAACCTCGCCACACTGCTCTCCAGCATGGACCTTCTGTGGGCGCACTGACTGCATCACAGGCAGTGACCCACAGGCCCCAAGCCTGCTGGCTGGGACAGGGAGCCGGGTCTGGGCGGGTTGAAACCTCGTGAGGCTCCTAAGGACTTCTGTTGCTGCTGGGCATGTGTGCAAACCAGTTTTTCATTTCTTCTCAGAAACCGCTAATTTTGATTCTAGAACATTCAAGCCATTTAAAGGTAGTGTTTCATTTATAACTTTTAAAAAATAAAACCGAAAGATAGAGAAACAGGGTAATCGCAGACTACTAAGAACTCTCTGAGGTCACAGATGTGGTCCCAAGCAGGGTGGGGGGGTGAGGAAGAGGAGGAAAAAGGAAGGAGAGCCTGGTGGGGAGGAAGAGGGAAGAGGGGGCCATGTTTGATGCTGGACACTGGGGAGTGTGATCGCTCACTACCTCCCTGCAGCACTGCCTTCATTTTATTTTTTATTTTATTTTATTTACTTCTTTTTGTCTTTTTTGAGACAGAATTTCACTATGAAGTTCAGGTTGGCCTTGAACTCACTTTGTAGCCTAGGCTGGCCTCAAACTCACAGCAATCCCTCCTGCCTCAGCCTCCCCAGTGCCAGTGCTGGGATTACAGGCGTGTGCTCCCATTCCTGGCAGTGCAGCACCTGTACTTCCTGAGACAGCGAGGAGGCTGCATCCACAGTGTAGGTGGGCACGGCAAAGCGGGTTCCCTTGGTGGAGTCTTCTGGGCACTGGATGAGCTACAGATGCCCCACTGGGACCTGCAGGGGCTGTGTGGATCAGCAGGTTCCACAGCCACGCCCAGAACCTGGTTTCTTAGCTCTGGAGCCAAGAGATGTGGTGCTTGCACTGCACCAGCAGGGCTTCCCAAGGTGAGTGAAGGGCTACTGGGGGCCCAGGGCACCTGCTGTCCTCCCCATGGCTCCTCTGCCAGGGAGGGACATGCGTTTATCTCCCAGCCAAATCTCAGGAGATCAGCTGTTTCACTCCACACCTGGTGTGGGTCACAGACCAATTAAGATCCGTTTGCCTTCCCCAGTAGACAGAGGCTTTCAGCTGAGGGCAGGGGGAAGGTGTCCATGAAGCACCCGAGGGTAAAGTGGCCTGGAAAATGGGCTCCGATTTCTTTGAAGGATCCCTGAGAATGGAACAGGGAAGACAGTTAATTCCGTGTGCCGTGTTACCACGCAGCAATGTAGACTTCCTCTTGGAGTGCCAGTGCAACAGGAGTATGGTGGGGTGGTGGGGGGGAGGATCAGGCTGTACCCGACCCCCATCTCCCGGTGCTGACACACTGTGACTCCACACTGACTTTGAGGATGGGCAGCTTGACTGGTGTGTTGCCCGCACCATGAAGGTGGCCCCAGGAACTCCAGGGAAGGTTGGTCTGTGCCTGGGCTCTCCCGGGCCACCTCGGGGCAGGTTCTGTGGCACATGGTCCCGGCGTGGGGGGTTCTCCCTCCAGGATGGGCCCTCTGCCCACTGGCAGGAGCAGTCCCAGGGTCTCCTGCCCATGGCTCTTCAGGGATGCTCAGTTGGGGAAGCTATTGGGCCCAGGCCACAGCTCTCAGGATAGACGGTGGCCAGAGGCTCAGGGTAGTAGAGATCAAGGCTGGGGATGTTCCCTTGCACGTGGCGACTCGGACATCGCTGGCCACCCAGGTCTCTGTTGTGGTAGCCTGGCTTTTTCATACCTGCAGCACCATCTGACTGTTTCCTCCTCCCCCGCCCCGTGGCAGGGTTTAAGCCCTAGAAGCCTCTTGTGTACAGAGCTCTGACAGCACCAGCTGCTGGGAGCTCTCCTGCCTCGCTGCTCCCCTTCTTCTGAATGGGATGGGATAACCCCAATGTGTGGGGCCTGGCTGCAGGATGCAGGGGCTCTGACATCATCAGTTCTCCCGCTGATTGCTAGGGTGGCCCCAGTGCTCCCGGGATGTATGGGCCACCTGCCGGGCAGTGGACCTCGAGGCCAGTACCATGCTTCGCACCTGTGTGGATCAGTGAGACAAACGCAAAGGTAAATGATGCTCCACCTCTGCTGCTTGTAGGTCCCTGCGTCTCCCTGCTCCCACTGTCCCCTGCCAAAAAGAACGCTGAGTCCCGGGTGTTTCAGGCCTTTCTTGCCAGGCAGTGCTGCTTTGCAGTACAGGGCTTTAGCCCAGGCTGAGATTTGTGAATGTGCACAGGTGTTTAATGCTTTACTTCTCTCTGACTTTCATTAAAATAAATGTAATAAATAAGCACCAAACCATGCACACTATTGCGAGGGTGGACATGAGTGGTTGTGTCACCCAAATCACGCTCCTCCTGCCCAACTTCCTTTTGCTAACACAACTCAGTGTGGCAGGAAATAGGGGAAAGACCATGACTGACCGACCCACTGTCAGGCAGATGCCTGCAGGTGTCTGTAAATTCGGTTCCTCACCCTGTGAGTCACGTTCCAAGTGCCGAGGAGCTCTCACGTGGGCGCCCTGTCTGAGGTCTGCCGCCAGGATGCGTGTGGACACCCTGGGGTGTCACGGGGCCTTTTCTGTAATGACCATGGGTTTCTCATTGGGACTAGTGACCTGAAGAAACGGTTGCATGGGCGATTCCAGAAAGGCACAGAGGGTCGGAAGGGACAGCCTGGAGTGTAACAGTACTGATGTGGCGTGGTGTCTGTGGGTGACAGGTCCAGTCGCTGGTGGAGTCGCTGGGCCTCAGACCCTGCCCACCTCCAGGCTTCCTGTCGGTGAGAGACTCCGTGACCAAAGGACTTAAACCTCAGCCCCTGGGGTTTCTGTTTTTTCTTGCAGCTTATGCAGTTCTAATGGATGGTAAGGAAATTTGGGAAAAGACGTGCACAAGCAAAAAGATGATTGATTGTCCTTCTGATCATCTCTTTTTCCTAATGATGCCTCTTGTCTGGGCACCTGTGTTTACCTGTCTAGGGCCCTAACATGGATGAATAGTTATCTTTGTTATTTTTAAACCTCTTTTCTCTTAACAATAAAGAAATTATGCTGAATACAGCAAAACATAAGGTAGAAAATGAAATAATCTTCATACCGCTCATGAAAGAAACATCGTTAGGATGCTACGTTTTCTCTTCAGTTTTCCACGCACTTAATGTGTTTTCCACACTGACAGAAGAAGTATGAGCCCAGGGATCGCTTCCTGTCCTAGATCAATGATGACAACCCTGTCATCATGTTGCTTATTGGTGCTGCTACCATTTAGCCATCTAAGTGTGGACTTTAAAGGTACAAAAATCACGACTTACAACTTTCACAATAAAAACACTTGCCACACTGCATGTGGAGCTTTGAAAAACTTGGGTTAAAATGTCTTAGACTTAGCCAGGTATGGTGGTGCACTGCTGCAATCCCAGCACTTAGGAGGCTGAGGCTGGAGAATTGTTGCAAGTTTGAGACCAATGTGGGCTACAAAGTGAGCCCAAGGCCAGCCTGAACTGCACAGTGAGACCCTGTCTCAAAAAGACTTAAAAAAAATGTCTTAGACTCAGCCACTTTAGGAGGCATAGAAACACTGCTGACAAACACAAGTGTTCAGGAGTACGGAGGAGCTGGTTTCTTCAGCCCTGCTCGGTGAGCACATACTTCTAACCTTCAAGGTTGTTGTCTTACTCGAGCTTGAGCACTGATGTTTTAGCAAAGAACATCAGTACTGACCAGCGCTCTGCAGCTGTTGCCTGGCATGTGCTCCTGGTGAAGATGTCTCTCTTCAAAAAACAGCAGGACTCTGGCGGATCTGCGTACCTAGCATGGGTCTACGTACAGCAGGTGCTCAGCAGAGGCTGACCTAGCAGTGGGGATGTGGAAGAGGTATGGGGGGCTCACTTCAGTGGGAAGTTACCTTAACTAAGGAGAGGGCTGCGAGGAGCATTCTGTTTATTTTCTTCAAAACTTCAGAGGAAAGGAGGAAAAACTAATGGCAGCAAACAAAGTATTAGTGCACAATGATTTTCAAAAAAAATGCCAAACCATGATGAAATGAGGAGATGAAAGTGTCAGAGGTGAACAATGCACATTTCCATAAAGTTCCTCATCAATCTGTGCTTTTCAATGCAAAGAAAAGTTCCTTTGTGACATTTGATCATGCTTTTGTCGCTACACCTCCCTTGGTGGTTGGAAGTCATTTGATTTTTCCTTGGATTTTCTTGCAGTAATTCTGTCTGGTGCTGACCCATGTGAATGATGCTCTGGCTTAGTGAGAAGCTGGGGTGGCTCCTCCAGCATAAGCTGGGATGAAGCTGACCCCTCACCCTTCACCCTGTCCCCTTTTAAGTGAGCTCACTCCACATGGCCAGTGGAGGGGTAGACTCCAACGCAGGCCAGCCCTGGAGACCACAGTGGTGTCCACAGAATTCTTGAGGGCCAGCAGTCCAGCCTATGCCATCTGAAGAATGACATCTCAGCTTGAGAAACAAGATATATGTCATTGCACCTCTGGGAAGAAAGATTAGAGTCCTGAAACAGCTCCAAGGACTTTTGCATAACTATGCATCCCGTTATCCTGAGAGCCTTATTCTCTTAGTTGTTTTCCTTGTTGCTGGGACCAAATGGCCTACTCTATACTTTAAAAATGGAGGTTAATTTTGGCTCTTGTTTCAGTTCATAGTCAGCTTGTTTCAAGGCAGGATGGCATGGCAGAGGGGCCTGGTGGAGAAGAACTTCTCACAGCATGGCGAGCAGGAAGAAGGGAGCACCAGGGAGGGCTGGGGGGGATGAAACCTCCTAGGCCATTCGCCAGTGACCCCCGCCCACCGGCAAGTCAGTTGTGAGGCCCTGTAATCCGATTACCTTCCAACAGCCCACTATGACTGCTTGAAGCCCTTGGGGGACCTGAACATGTGTCATGACACTCTCAATGTCCGCAGATGCAGCTCTCCCTGGGCTGGCAGCAGCCTGCCCAGTCTCATGTACCAGCTGTCCCGAGCACGCAGAGCCTCTTGGAGCTGGACTTGAGGGGAGTCTTGGTCTGGGTTCCTGAGAGAAGGGTTCTGTGGTGGGGGATTGACTGTGGCAAAGGAACCACTCAGGAGGCTCCTCTGGGGGAAAGTGGAGAGCACTGGGCGGGGCCACCAGGCAGGGCCACCAGGCTGGGAAAAAGTGTCATTAAAGATAGAAAATACACAACTTTCCTCCTTTTTTCTCTGGTCTCTCAGGTTGTCATGGTGTTGTTTATTTCCTACTTAACATCCCTGTAAGTAAAGAAAAATTAAAACTGTAACATAGTTGCTGCTCATTTTTACATCATACACAAACATAAGGCCATTTAACTTCTGTGGAGAGTCACTAAAATACACGTCGGCTTTGCTGCTGATACACGCTTGTGTCCAGGACAGTGGAAATGCTACACAAACTAACTCAACTGACCTTTCTCCTTCGCTTTATGTTGTCCAGCTCATATTCTGTCCCACTAGCTTGCTGATGAGTCAAGAAGAACTTAAAGTTCTTCAGAATGCTGAAGAATTGGAGATACTAGTAAGGGCCGATTGAGGAAGGGGTGTGGTTATTACACTACTGAAGTCACTACATCAGACTCCCAACTTCTGGGCACAGGTTCTCTTGGAATGAGAAAGGACAGTGCCCATCGCTTGGAAAGGCTCTCATGAGATGGCACCAAGGCATGGGCTTCCACCCACGATTTCCATCTTACTATGGCAGTGGTCTTTCTGGTTCATGCCCTCCCACATAGCCACATGGATGTGCTCCAGGAGAGCCACTGATCTGTGCCAGAAACTACTGTCCATAGCTGGACACCCTTTGATCACACAGATCCCAAGTTTCTCCCAGGATCCACCGAGTCTTCCGGTTGGGTTCTGTCTTGTGCCCACCTGTACCTAAGTGGATGACGGACATCTCAAATGTGGTTTGGTGGTCTGGTCCACTCTTCCTGTTTGACGGGTTCTCTGTACTGTAGTCAGGCCTCAACTGGATTCCTAGTCTTTGACATTCTTGCGGTAGAAGTTGATAGTTCAGTTCCTTGAACTAAGTCTAAAGAAGTGTAATAATAATATATATCTGATGTTTTGGATTCTCAATCATCTTTGCATTTAGAAACTCATTTGTGGGAACCTGACTAACTTTCAACTAGGGTGAAATTTATTCACTTATTAAAGTGTTTGTAAATATTTTTGGGTTATTGTTTACTGATATAGAATATAGTATCTCCTCTCATTGAGTTTCTACCCTAATGATGGAAGCAGATGATAAATAACCAAATTAACAGCTCCTGTATGAACACACAATTCCAATATAGTTCAGTAGGCAAATATTTGGAAGAAAAACAATCATTGCTGAAAGCACTGGGAGTGGTGCATTTGAAGATGCCCTCTCTTAGAGTGCCCCACCTGAGCTGGTTTCCGCTCACATAGGTGAGGTGGAGCTCGCCCTTATGAGCTCGCTCCTAGGGTGCTGGTGTGGATCACAAAGGTGTGTTGGTTCAGGCTGGGTCCCCACAATCGACAAGGTTCAGGTTTTCTAGTAGAACTGGGTGCCAGGAAACACCCATGGGAGTGAGAGGAAGGACATGAATGCTTTCCCACCAGCTCCCTTTCTCTTCATCATGGGCTGCTTCCAGGGACATCATAGCCTGCCCAGTGGGTGCCACACATGCCACCTGCTCCTGCAGCCAGAGGAAACCTCAGGGGGTATCAGGAATTCTCAGCCAGGTGCCCACATGAGCAGTGTTTCAGGGACATCAACAGGCCTGGATCTCAGCCGAGGTGACAGACAGCCCAGGCATGCAGATCAGGGCCTAACCCCGGCTGGCACTCCATGGATGGGAGCTGTTCACCCCAATTCCCATGTAGGCACCTACCACACCTACTTCTTACTTCTCAGTGCACCCTCAAAGCCCTGGTGAGTCTTCCCAGCACCTGCCCTCCTCCCTTCCTGGGGACTTGCTCAGTGGAGTGACCACCTTGTTTCTGATTTTCGGTTCTTTTTATCTTTCAGTCAATTTTGTCAAGATGGTTTTCTATCTGTCTCCCTTGATGACAATGCAGGTCGTTAGCTACCATAGCTCGACAACTTTCTGTCCAGAAAAGACAACTGGGGAAGGAAGGAAAAGAAACGTCAGCCAAGTGGCAGGCCATGGTGTAAAGGGAGCTGTCGAGCAACATGGGAGGCTCACAGAGAGGTACCAAGAGCCTTGGGGCAGCTGTGGTCAAGCAGGAATCCAGAGGGCAATTTCTCCTGATTGCGCCCCCTCTGCCTCAACTCCTCTGCAAGAGCTGAGAGAGATCAATTGTAAATGCCTTCAGAAATTTCAGAGTTTTGGCTGTTTTAAAAAATTCTTCCTGCATAAAATCAGGATGGCTCGTTCTCTCTTAGGTCTTGGTGGACTGCCCAAGCACATCCTTCAAAATTAGACCTGTTTCTTCAGTGCGTCTGGAGACGCGTCAGAAAGACGTCTGCAGCCAAGGCTCGTGTGCTGGTGAAGCTTTGCGCGGAGAGGATCTCCAAGGGGTTCAGCTATGTCGAGGCAATATTTCTGTGGAGAAAACTTGTATCCAGGCTGACATTTTTCCATCCTGGGTTTTCTACCTGCTGTGATGCAGAATGGCCAAGATATGAAGGCCTCTAAAGTCGGGGTCGCAGGCAGCTTTACGGGCCCCCGAGGGCTTGTTCCCGTAGCCATTGTTCACAGATGCCAGATGATCTAAGAGGACCACGGAAACCTGGCACCTCGCTGCTTTTTGGCTGACACCACCAAGGAAAATTAATTGTTATTGTTTTTGGAAACTCTCATCTAATGCACAAAATAGTAATATCAGCAATTATGGACTTTTTTTCTTTTTCTTCCTCCTTTTTTTTGGCAGAGTGTGGGGAAGGGAAAATGATGAACATAGCGATTTTACTGAAACTGCCCCAAATGGCCAGTTTGGGGGCAAGAAAACAGTGTTCCGTTCCTCTGGTTGAGAATCTCACAAAGCTGTAAAGAAAAAGGCACCCGTGGATTCGTCTGAGGTGAGGAGATTAAGCCACCTCAAGCCACTGTCTGGTTATCTGACGGGGATTTCAGGTAACTCCGTCCTGTGCCCTGCTCCTTAGCAGCCTCTGGGGAGCAGGCTCGCCTCAGGTCCTGTCTTTCCGCCTGTCCTTCCTTGCTGCAGCAGCCTGCCTCAGCTTCCTGCTCCTTTCTTTAGGTTGATCATAGATGTGAATGTCCTTTTCTCAAAGCTATGTTGCCAGTTCCACCCTTCCCGGATGTCCCTTTGGAAGGCCCATTGTCTCCCATCAGAAGTCTGACCTAAGCCCTATGTTTGCTCTCAGCCTTCATTTGGCTCAAATTCTGGCCTCTCCAGTCTGATGAACAAGCTCCAACTGGGCCACTTACCAGGCCACAGGCCGCCCAGGGCCCTGTGCTGGCCACATCCAAACAAGATCTTGGTGACAACTGCGCAAAGGAAAGCAGGGCCTCTTTCCCTCCTAAAGCCCTGGCAATTGGACACAGGGGCTTCAGAGAGGAGAGAGAATCCTCCACATGATCACACGTTTACAGCTGGGGTCTGCAGTCTTGAGTGTAGTTGTGGAGGAGGACATATGTTATTTTCAGTTACTGTCTGCTCACTGTCTGTTCCCCTCCTCGCAGCACCCGACTGAGTTCCTTTGGGGAACTGGCTTTGTCCTGCATGGAGATGCCCAAGGCAGCTTTCTCCTGGCCATGGACACAGGGAGAGCCCCTGAAATTGCCCCCCAACACCTTCTTCTCACCCCTCCAAACAAACAAGGAGCCTGCCAGGGGCCCTTAGCCGGACTTCCACTGCTGGCACCTGCATCTCTAGCAGACATGACGATCGCAGAGTTCATTTATTCCCAAAGTGTGTGGAGGAGGTGATCTATTATTTCCTGCTGTCTAGATGTCTGCCACATTTCTACACCCTACCTAGTTCCTGTTAGTTGCTGTTTCATCTCCATTTAGCTGTCTTTTCTTCCTTCCAGACATTGAACTATACACATCTCTCCAAAAAAACTCCTGCTTTCCTCTTGTTCATAAATTAGACATGTTTGTTTTCTGTTACTTGCAACCGGAAATTCCTAACACACATTTTTCTTTATCATTGACTGGCTAAATGAATGTAAAGAAAATTTCTAAATCATCCAGAATCTGAGGTCTTCTACCTCAAAGCGAGGCTCCTACAGCAGGTCTGGCATTGCAGAGAACAAGTGTGGCAAAGACTGAGCTCCCTTGTGTTAGCTTTCAGGTGCTGTGAAAACACACCTGACACAAACAGCTTCGAAGGGGAGAGGTTTATCTTGGCTCGGGGATTCAGAGATTTGGCCATGATCAGCTGGCTCCAAGGCAGAGGTGTGGGGGAGGAAAGCTGGTCTCCTCATGGTAGGCAGGAAGCAGGAAGCCAGGAATGAAACCACCAGCAAGTGGGGCAGCTGGAGGGATAGGAGAGTGTGAAAAACAGAGAAAGAGGCCAGGGATGAGATGTAGCCCCCAGGTTGCACTGCCCCAACCCGTTCCCTTCAGCTGGGCCCCCTCCTACATTTTCATTGCTCCTAATAATGCCACTGAATCCTGGTCCAGCAACAGGTAAAGCCAGAGCCCTTGTGAGCCAGTCATTGCTGGATGGCACCATGACTATGGTTCTAGCTCTTTCTCTCCCATACAAAGAATTGGTGGGGACCACTGATCAATGGGGAAATGCAACTTTTATATAAAATAAAGGAAGAAAAGGAAAGAGTGATGAAAATAAGAGCCACAAGAGTCACAAGTCCTACAAGCAGAGGTAGGAGGACAGCAGGATGGGATCTCCGGGTGGCATTGAGTCAGCGGCTGCCATCTTTCACACCCCCCCCACCCCCTGCATCCCGTCCCCAGGAAGGTGCCTTTCCTGGCATCCTGACTGGGATTCTCAGGTCTGTGCTGTTGTCCACGCTCTGTTCTGACTCAGGTGAGCCCTCTTTTCAGCCAGCCTGCTGGGCCCTGACCTCCAGCCTCACAGTCACCTCCAGTCACAGACTTTGGGGGGTAGTTTAGACCCACACTATAACACATCCACAGAGTCTCCACAGCCCTTGAGGATGGCATTGGTGGACAATTTATTTTTTAAACAATCAAACTGGAGACTAATTTTTTAGTGTGTCTCCCCTTTAGAGGGAGGGCCAGAATAAAAAAGAAAAGGCATTCAACAATTATTCTTCATTTTGCTGGCTGCACAGTTGAGGGAGTAAGACAGAGCTAAGCTTACATAACATGACGTGATTGGAGTGGCCGTGTCATGAGAGGGCAGCTGGAGGGGCACGGTGGCACATGGGAAGGGACTTTCAGAGAACGAGAAGGTAAGTACGTCTGTCTCAGCCAAACAGCAGATCTTAGGAGCCTCCCAAGAGGCCTCGTCCTGGGGATAAGGTCCACACTGACCTCACTTTGAGGCCAGGTATGTTTGGGCAGCTGGCTGGGGACAGGGACCCTGTGCGTCTCTGGCCCTCTTGGCAGAAAGTACAAAAATAGACTGAAGGATGCAGAGGCTGCACACACTTCTGGGCCAAACAGGTACCTGCCTGTGTAGCTTCTAAAAAATCCCACATCTGACAGGCGGGCGAGACTATGGCCTCCACAGCGGCCTCGCCAGGAAAAACCCAGGGAGCCCCTGTGCCCACAAGACCTGCTTGGCCAGGTGGTTCTGGACGCAGTGTCCAGAGTGGAACCCTCATTGGCAACTATGGGTCACATACCAGCTGCCAGAGGCACCAGGCTGCAGGGTGTTTGAGGTTATAACTCACAGGAGCATGGGAGGAAGGAGGAGAGGTTAAACTTGATGGTTTGGTTAATTCCATGAAGACTTGAACCCAAGGAAAAGTAAAACCACCCTAGTGAAACTTAACATTTGACTACTCCCCTTCCCAAACCTGATTTCTGTGGTTACTGCTGAAATGCAAATTTGGTACAATTAGTTGATGAGTTAGCTGTGTTCCTTTTCAAATGTGGACTCTAAATTTTGCTTGGCAGCTATTTTGAGCAGGGGAGGGGGGAAATACATATTTTAAACAGTGAAAATCACTGATCACAACTGGAGTCAAACAAAAATGGGGAGGACAAGCAGGGACCATGGAAGCTCCTAGATGGATTTCTTCAGAGGCTCAGAGACCCCAATCCACCACAGAGCCAGGTGGCCAGATGTCAGTGCAATCCCCTGGGACTCCTGGGGGGAGGAGAGGACAGAAGCAAAGCCTCCTCTAGTCCCAGAGCTTCACAGGGGAGAGATGGCGAAGGCCACTGCCTGGAAAGGGGACAGCCGGAGGGGGATCCCCGACACTGAGAGCACTCCTTTATTCATGAGCAGGGGCTGCCTTGCCTCGAGCTTGGTCTGCAGCAGGATGGTGACCTAGTTCTCGGGACTCACGGGAGGTCAGGGCAGAGCACCCCCTCCCCAGTCTCACTTTCAGGGGTCTCCCAGTGGGGCATGCTCTGCCACCCCACCTCTCACTACCTGCCCCCATGTCTGGTCCAGGATTCTTGCTTCTTTCTGCAAGGTTGGGCCTTCACTGCAGGGGAACTATTTTTTCCCTAGATGGAGGAGATCTCACTTCAGGCTCTCTGGTGGACCCTGCAGGCTGAGAAAATCAGTGTCAGGGAACCATTCCAAGCCCAGAAGCAGGAGTAAGGGGAGGCTTGCAGCTCACAGGAACCACCACTAGATGAAAGGAGGGGTGGAGGATGGGCCAGGGCAATGGTGTACTGTCACTCACCTCTCCAAGAGCACCACCCAACAGCCACCACCACAACAATAGCACAAAGCCCTGATTTATAGCATTTGCCCATTTCCATGGCGCAAGTACTCCTGCCACGCCACTGGGTCCAGTGTCAAACCACTGGTGTTTTGACACCAACTCACAAATTCCTGAATCCTTGACAACGGGCACTCCTGAGCTGGTCGGGACAAACTTTGATCAAAGTGCTGCTTCAGCACTCTTGGAAATGGAGGAACAAACACCTGGTCCAAGGTGCACAAAATAGACAAGACACATTCAAGCTCATTCCTAAGAGCCACGGAAAGAGAATGGTGTCCCAGTTCTGAGGTGATGGGAGCACTCGTCAAGATGGGGACCTGGTAAACCCAGATCAATGAGAAAAATGGCAGGAAAAGTTCTGAAAGGAAGAATGTTCGTATTAAAGAAACAGCTGTGCCAGAAAACCAGCGTTTTCCCAGCATCTGAGATGTGCCCTGACTGACCCGAAGCATTGTACTTTATTGGTCCACTGGGTCCCAACACAACTCTATGAAATAAACACTACTATGATCTCCAGTTCAAGAATAGGAGGTTCATGTTGAGGGACAGGAGAAATATTCTCGAGTGCCTTGAAGGTTTACTATCTCCATAGTCTGCCCACCTCTGCTGTCCTGAGAAAAGCCTGCTCAGGCCTAGGACTTAGCTTCCTTTTCCCAAAGGCTTTTCCACCTGCCTTCAACCATGTGTGATCAACCCAGGATCTTGCTCTGCAAGGAAGAAACAGGGCTGCATGATTCATCCATAGCAGAAGTGTGATCCTGGGCCCCCGGGATCCCATGTGTGTTTTGGTATAGATGATGACTTTTTAATGTTTTTCCCTTGTCTTCAACTATAATTTTTGCATTGTTTTCTTTGCCACTTTCTACATGTCCTGGTGTAGTTGATCTTAACTCTGAAAACACTGATCTGATACCAATAACTTTACCAACAGGAATGAGTAGATGAGCGAGGCATTTGTGGAGGGCATTTGTGGGGGGCGATGGTTTCTAACCCTGAATTCAAACTCACCTGCTCCAGTCTCCTTGGCTGGACCACTTTCAAATAACTTTCTCTGCCTGCTTTGGCCTATACATCGTTTCCAAAATAGCATGAAAAAGTTTTCTCATTGTATTTCAAAACGAAAAATGTTCCGTCTACATCTGGAAATACTAAAAAGTGTGCTTTCTTACAGTATTTTTTTTTACTAGGTATGGACAAGGTTCTGACCCTTATTATTGGAACTCAAATCCAGATGGAGTTTGGTAAGGTTCTAATCATTCGAGGGGTATTCTTTTTTGAAGATTTGTGCATCTTTAGGGGAATTTCTACTTTAAAGAAGTTATCATTTGTGGGAGGTCCGTTATGAAGATTTTACATAGTTTGAGGGAAATCTCTCCCTCTTTGAAGATTTCTACAATTCAGTGAAAACATTTGCCAACTGAGATGGTCACATTTCCCTATTCTAAAACCTCTTCTTCGAAAATGAATCAAATCCCTCTTTTAATGTATTGGCTGTAAGGAAGCTGAAGAGTTTTTCTTCTTCCTTATTTCTAATGTTGGAAACACTGAAAAGAACATTTTTGCATTTGAGTGAAAGATAGATTTAAAACTGCACTGGGAGACAACCAAAATACCAAAATAATGAATGCATATGTTAATATCATCCAGTGGAAGATTTAAAATAGCAAGGATCAAAGAAAAGGGTGGTTCAATGTGTGACATTTCTCCCTTGCAACTTATTGTGTCTTTATGGAAGCCTCATTGTCTGGGGGAAAAAAGATTCAAAGGCAGTTTCTAAAATGCTTAGTTAAAGGCTAAACTCAGTGCAGTTTAAAAGGTAACAGATCTACAGATGAGCTAACAACTCCCAACAGCCGCCTCCTCTGCCAGTCTGTGGCTGACAGCTCCCCTCCCCCGGCCCCCACACCTTTGAAGTCTGCTGCAGTCCACAGTGTGCTGCAGGCAGCGATATAGATCAGATAGATCGATCTGGCTGGGCCAGCTCTGCGTGGCTTCCCTGGAAACCAGCACCTTTTGGGCTCTGCATTCACACCAGATCCCTGACACTTGCTTCATGATTTGCACTTGTCTTATCTGATTTTTCTTGCTCTAACCAAGTACCTGTCACTTGGTAATTTACAAAAACGGAAATTTATTTGGCTCTTGAGGCTGAGAAGTCCCAGATCGAGGCTGGCACCCAGTGCAGGCTCTTCTGCACCAGACTGGGCCACGGCATCCCAGCACCTGGTTCTCTTCCTTTTCCTGTAAAGCCTCTGATGCCACCATGGGGACCTCCTCCTGAGACCTGTCCAATCCTAATCTCTCCTCAAAGGTCTCACTGCCTAATACCAGGGACTTGTGAATTTGGGATTAACCCTCCCCGAGTGAGATTTCAGGGTATGTGCTCAAAACACGGCAGTGCTCTAGTGACACCCATTAAACAGTCCTGGGGTCCACTCAGTTCTTGGACTTCATGAAACTGGAACTGTCGATGGAGATGTCAGACCCCAGACAATGGGGTGACTATCTCAGTCTCCCAGCCTTGCCAGCCTGGGGCCCATCACTGGGGGCACCTGTACCATGGGGGAGCAGGTGTGGTCTCTGTCCACCTGCCAGGAAGTGTCCTTGAGCTTGCAGGCCACCTCGGTACTCTTTCCCGCAGGATGAACTGCTGTGAGAGGCTGGCTAGGGGAGAGGGGACCACAGTGACCCCAGTGGACTGAGGGACATGTGAGGTAAGGGCTGGAGTTGGACACTGTAGTCCCTGATGCTCTGGGCAACCTCATCAGTGACCTGGGCTGTGCCGTGTGGTGCCATGGACAACAAAATAGCCATTGATTTTATCCTAAAAGACGGAATTTATTCTACATGAAATAATTAATGGGCCCAGGACACTGGGGTGCAGGGGTGCAGGGGTACAGGGATATGTATGGTGGATGATGGCTGGGTGAGATTTTAAATAGGGCCAGGAGAGACCACACTGGGAAGGTGGTGCTGGGGAGAAAAGTGGAAAGAGACTGAGTGTGTCGGTCCTTAGCTGCATGGAGAGAACTCGGGTGATAGAGACACGGGGCAGAGGCCCTGGGGCTGGGGGCTGGGGGCTGGGGGAATGAGACCGCAGTGGAAGAGCCAAGACAGAGAGGGGAGTCCAGTGGTGCCAGGTTACCATCATTGCCAGAGCAAGGACTCTGAGACAATAGGTGGCAGAGAGTCCCAGGAGCACACTGAGAGGTCGAGTCTGGTCCCCACCCAGTGTTCCCATTGCCCCAAGGGGAGCACTCCATTGTCACAGCCCCCCTCCCCTTGATTTCTGACATCACTCACCCAAAAACCCCCAATTCTTGTCCCTCACATTGTGAGATGTTAAGGTCCAGATTCTGGGGTGAAAGGCTGACTTTAGAATCTTGGGCCTCCTGATCGCATTTGCTTCCGGCCTTTCTGTCCACGCCTCAGGAGTCGCCAGAGGGAAAAACTGAGATTCCACTGTTTCAGAAGCTGGCTTAGCAGGCAAGCCTCCCATACACACTTCCCAGTGTTGCGGCCGATTGACGGAGACAGAGAGGGAGCCCAGGGAGGCTTGGGGTGACCAGGGATGTTTTCCTTTGGTTGCTTCAGGTAAGCCTCCCCTTTGCTACTTTACTACTGATGTGTCCTCGCATTTTCTCTTCCACACGTTTTGATTAAAATTTGAACTTTGGTTTACAAGTCAGTGTTGAGGAACAAGTAGCCCATTGCTTCATGTGCTGTGACACGGGTGTCCAGTAGCTCTTTTTCCTGAATGCAGAAAGTAACACTCTATGTTTGTGCCAACATCATTTGGGAGGCTGAAAGCCTTCCTCTCTCCCTTCTTTCTTTCTGGACATCTGTCTGTATACACTAAAAAATTTATGCCAAGTGTGCCCAGGATGGTGTCCAGAGATCTAACTGTAGAAAAGTTGGTTGATAACTCAGGATGTCAGTCCTTTGCTTTTGTTAAAAATGTCCATTGTGATGGGGAAATGGCTCTTCAGTGTGTGTATATTTCAGTACAACTTCAGTTGGCAAAATGCCTATCATAAATTATACACTTGAATATATAGCTCTTACATAGTTGTAGAAGACCTAATTTATTTTTCTCATAATCTTAGGAAGTAGAATAAAAGAAAAAGGACTTAAAATATGATTTACATTCTGATCTTCTTTCATCTGTTGTTAAGATACAAAAGGATAATCATGATAATGAACCTAGATGGGGATACTGATATTCCATATTTTCATAGAAAATTTCCCCTTCCATATTTGCAAGTAACTTAAAAATTTCCAGACTAGTAATTTGCTCCTTTCACTTTTACAATGATGTTTCATCTCCTTTTATTTTGGTTAGATTTGTGAGAAATTTTCTACTTTAATGGAGTTCTTTTTCCCCTTTTGGTTTTATTTAACTTTAATTTTCTTGTTTATGCTTTAGGGATTTACATTTGTGGTTTTTGCCCTTGTAGTTCTTTTACATTTATTAGATTATTGCTCTTGCTTCTTTGACAAATTATTATTAGTTAATTAGTTTTTAATCTTTCCTGCTTCCTGATAGTGTCCGCATTTGTTGCGGGTGAAGGTACACAATGCATCTCAAATGTTGCCACTTCCCCTGCCTGCCGCCCCCTGCCACCATCCACCTGGATCTCTTGCCACTTGCAAAATATCTACTGTCATGTTTCTGTCTATCAATCCTTTATTTTACTCTTTATTTGTATTTTGCCTTACTCAAATAAGAGATACCATACCATATTTAAGCTGTGTGCTTGATTTATTTCACTTACCATTGTATTTTCTAGGTGCATTCATTTTCCTAGAAATGTCTCAAATTTATCTTTCCTTCCCCTGAGTGGTATTCCATTCTGTACAGACACTGCATTTTCCTTACCATCTCATCTGTTAACGGGCATGCAGGCTGCTTCTGGGATTTACCTGTTATGAATTGTGTTGTTACAAACATTGATGTGTACGTGTCACTATAATATGTTGTCTTTAGCTCTTTGGGGAAATACCCAGAAGGGGAACAGCTGGGTCATATGGAATTTCTAATTTTTGTTGTTTGAGAAATCTGCATACTGATTTTTGTAATGATTGTGCTAGTTTACATTCTTACTAACAGTGTAGGATGATTCCTTTTTCACCATAGCCCCACCAGCATTTGCTATCCCTTAAGGAATGACTGGCATTCCTTCTGGTGTAAGATGAAATCTTAGCATTGTTTTAAATTACATTTCTTTTAGCCTCCATGTGCACACAGGCTGCCTCTGAGACTTTCCTGCTGGTAGCTGGTGTGAGCCAGGAGAACCAGCCAGCCATGCCTTGGAGAAGCTGTGAGTATCTGGAGAAGCCCACCCCATAACCCACCACCTCCTGGGGAGCCTGGGTTAGGAGAAACCGAGGTGCCTGACTCATTCTCCTACACTGTGGACAGGTATCCAACATGGAAAGCACCTGGGACTCCACAACTTGCTCAACCGGGTTGTGGAAACCTAGGAAAATGTCAAGACAAAAGAGCAAAAGGCGATCTCTGACCTCCAACCTAAACAGAACAAGTCCAGGAGACATGGACATGCAATAAAGTGGAAGTCACACAACTGAAATTTCTGGGATGATGGCAACTGAAGTAACAAAACTACTTCATGAGGCTGTGTAAGAAATCAGATCAGAACTAATATCTCAGGTAAAAGAAGAAATGACAAACAGAATAAAAAGGTTTCTGAGTATATCTAAAGAAGACATGGATAAAAGAAGAACATAGGAGAATGAGGGAAACCTTGAATGAACAATATAGAGAATTGGAATGAATGGAACAGACTCAGCGATATTCAGGAAATTAAACATTGTATTGAAATCTGGTAAAACCAGTTGAAAGAAAATGAAGATAGACTTTCAGACCTTGAAGACAAGATAGAAGCTTGCAATCACAAAAGAAATGATCTCTTAAAAATAACAAGGAACCAGGAAATAACAATTCAACAGCCACAAGATGATGCAATGAAAAATAACTTAAGAATGATTGGTGTCAGTGAAAAAGCTACAGTCAACACAAATGACATAAAGAGATTATTTACAGAAGCAGTAGCAGAAGATTTCCCAACCATGGGAAAAGGACCTGACATGCAGATAAGTGAGGCATATAGAACTCTGACTAGCCAGAACCAAAATAAATGTACACCCAGACATATAATAATCAAAATCCCAGAAATTCAGCACAAGATCAGAATATTAAAGACTGTTAGAGAAAAGAAGCATCACCTATAAAGGAAAACCCATCATAATCATGACAGACATCTCAACACAAATCATCAAGTCAAAAAGAGGTTGGAGTGAAGTATTTCAAGTACTGAAAGAAGACAAAGTTCAACCCAGATTGATGGACCCTACAAAACCCTTTCAAAATTAATGGAGAAATAAGACACTTCCATGACAAAAAGCAACTGAAGGAATTCATGACCACCAAACCAACACTACAGAGAGTGCTGAAGGATATTCTAAACAGAGACAAAAATGATCCTGGTCCCAGGAAAAGCAGTAGAGTGGGATCACCAATTAGGACAGGAAATTGAATGGAGGCGAAAAGTAGGGAGCCAATGGCAGGGAAAAAGCATGGTAGAGACAAGAGACAATCCAGTGCATGTTGGCTGTAACCATTAATGTAGAAGGCCTCAGTTCACCAATAATAAGAAACACAGGCAGAGTGGTTCAAGAAACAAGAACCATCATTATGCAGTATAGAAGAAACACATTAATTTGAAAGGAAAGTCATAGATTGAAAGTCAAAGGAGAGAAAACCATGCTCAATTTGATAGGGAACCAGAAGAAAGCAGGGGTAGCTTGCCTATCAACCACAGAATGGATAAGAAAGGTATGGCATACAATGGGAAGCTGCTCAGTTATAAAAAGGATAATCACGAGGTTCTTGAAGGTAAATGGATATAACTTGTGATCATGTTCTTGGGTGAAATGGTTTGGACTCACATAGGTGAACATTGTGTTGTCTTCCTAACATAAAAAGTTGAAGGAATTAGTGGGATCTAAATTGTACAATAGACATTTGAAAGTGAAAGGGGAGGAAATGTCTAAAAAGGGAAGATCATAGCCATTGTTAATTCTCTATTATTTTGTTTTAAAGTCATGTATCTTTTTCATTGTTTTGTTTTGTTTGTTTTATTCTGTTTTGTTTTGCTTGATTTTATTATATCTGATGGCATGGGCCGCTATTTTAAAGATAACAAGATATATTCTGGTAGCTATTATTGATTTCCTATTATCTCATTTTGGAATCCTGCATTGCTTTCACTGTTTTATTTTGACTGGTTTTTCTTCTGTTTTATTTGGCTTGATTTTAATATGTCTGATGGCATGGGCAGCTATTTTGAAGATCACAAGAGGTATTATGGTAGCCAGTGTTGATTTCCCATTATCTTGTTTTGAAGTCTTGTATCGCTTTTATTGTTTTGTTTGGATTGGCTTTATTCTGTTTTATTTTGTTGGGTGTCATTTCCTTAAAAATAAAAAATAAAAAAAAGGATTTCTCTAATGGCCAGAGCTGTTGATCACCTTCTCATACGTGTGTCAGCTATTTGTACTTCTTCTGAGAAGTTTCTAACGATTTCACTTGCTCGTTTCTTGATTGGGTTTTTTATTTGGGATATCTATTTTGTGAGTTCCTTATCTATTTGAACTATCAGTCTGCTGTCTGAGGAATAGCTGGCAAAATTTTTCTCCTGTCTGTAGGTTGTCTCCTTCCTGCTTGTTTCCTTTGCTGTGCAGAAGGATTTTCCCTTGATATAATTCCATCTGTTGATTCTTCCTGCTGCTTCCTTTGCAACTAGAGTCTTGTTCAGAAAGTCCTTGCCTATACATGTGACTTCAAATGTTTTACTTATTTTATTTTTTGTTTTAATGTTTAGATATTTGACCTATTTTGATTTTAGTTTAGTACGTGCTGAGAGATAGGGGCCCATCTTCAATTTTCGGCTAAGAGCCAATTTTCCCAGCACAATGTGCTGACTAGACCGTCTTCTCTCCACGCTGGTTACTTTGTTGAGGATCAAATAACTGAATATGTCTGGGAATGCTTCTGCAGCCTCAGTGCTGTTCCACTTGTCTGCATGTCAGTTTTTGTGCCAGTACCATGCTGTTTGTTAATCATCATTGCTTTGCAATGTAACTTGTGCTGGCTCCTGCTTTTCTGTCGTTGCTGTGGATTGCTTTTGCTACTCTGGGTCTCTTCTGGTTCTATATGAATTTTATGATTGTTTTCTCTAGTTCTGAAAGGAATAATGTTGGCATTTTGATTGGGACTCCTTGAATCTACATATCCGTTTTGGAAGTATGGCCATTTTAAGAATATTGGTTCTGCCTATCTAGGAACAGGGGACAAAATCCATAGTCTGACATTCTCATCAATGTCTTTTTTCTGAATACTACAGTTTTCTTCATAGAAGTCTTTTACTTCCTTGATTAGGCTAATTTCTAGGTATTCACTTTTTCTTGATGTTTTGGTGAGTGGTATTGTTTTCCTACTTTCATACTCACTGAGATCATTATTGGTATATATGAATGCTATTGAGTTTTGTGTGTTGATTTTGTATCCTGCTACATTGCTGAAATCGATATTAATTTAAGAGTCCCCCCCTCCTTTGGGTCTTCTATGAAGGATATCATGTCATCTGCAGCCAATGTGATAATTTAGCTTCTCCTTTTCTGTAACTGTCTCCTCTGTCTTTGTTTTTTTCTTCTCTTGCCTGATTGCTCTGGGTCATGTTGCAAGTACTGTGTTGAACAGAGGCGATGACAGTGGGGTTCTTGCCTTGTTCCTGATTTAGAGGGAAAGCTTTCAGTTTTAGTGCATTTGATATGATGCTGGCCATCAGTTAGTCATAAACAGCTTTTATCAGATTCAGGTAAGGTCTTTTTATTCCCACTTTTCTGGTTTTTCTAATGTTGGGTTTTTTCAAAGGATTTCTTTGCATCTACTGAGATGATCATGTGGTTTTCTCCTTGCTTCTGTTTAATGAAGTATTGCATTTATTGATTTGTGTATGTGCAACCATCTTTGCAACTCTGGGATGAAACCTACTTGGTCATGATGTGTGATAATTTTGATGAGGTGTTATACTGTTATCTGCCAGCATCTTGCTGAGGATTTTTGCATATGTGTTTGTTAAGGAGACTGACCTATAGTTTTCCTTTTTAGTTAGATCTTTGTCTGTTTTGGGGATCAGAATGATGCTGGCTTCAAAAATGAGTTTGGAAGCATTTCTTTCTTCTCAATTTCATTGAAGACTTTGAGGAGTATTGATGATATAATGTCCTTAAAGGTTTTGTAAAATTCAGCAGTGAATCCATCAAGTTCTAGACTTGTTTTAGTTGCTAATTGTTTTTTAAAATTACTACCTCAATTTCATTGCTGAATAATTTTAGGTCCTTTAGGTTTAGTCTTGGTAATTTGTACGAGTCTAGGAATCTGTCAGCTCCTTCAGGATTTTCCAACTTATTGGAATATGATTTTTCATAACAGTCATTATCTTCAAGGATTTTGACAGTGTCTATTTTGATTTGGCTTCCTTTTTAAAAATTTTTATTTTATTGATGCATTTCAGATATACATAGTGATAATATTCATCTCAGGGAATTTGTGCCTGTACATGATATATCTTGCTGCTTCTTTTTTCCCATTCTTCTCTCCTCCCTTCCTTGTGTATTTTTAATCATGTTGATGTGAGTCTTCTTTTGGTAAGTTTTGCTAAGGGTTTATTTTATTTATTCTTTCAAAGAATCTTCTCTTTGATTTGTTGATTCTTTATATTTTTTTCTTTTGGTCTCAATCTCATTAATTTCCTCTCTGTATGCTTTTCCTCCTCGTTTTCAGCTTGGGCTTGGGTTATTGTTGTTTCTCAGCTATCCCAAGCTTCCTTCTGGGTTTTTTGTTTGAACTTGTTCCCTTTTCCTAGTGTGACTTCCCTCTTGGGACTGCATTCACTGTGTTCCATAGATTCTGGTATGTTGTACAGGCCTTGTCCTTTGCTTCCAGAAAGTTTTTAATTTCTTCCTTGATTTATTCTGTGATTCATTCGATATTCAGCAGGGTGCTATTGAGTTTCCAAATTCCTTTTAATTTTCCCTGTGTTTTTCTGTGGTTAATTTCTATTTTCATTGCACAGTGGTCTGACAGCAAACATGGGGTGATTTTAATTCCTTTGTATTGATTTAAGCCAACTTTGTGGACTAGCATGACATCTATTTGGAGAAAGTTTCATGTGTTGCAGAGGAGAATGTAAAGTCTGTTGTAGTAGGTAGAATACTCTAGATATCTGTGAAGTCCATAGATTCAAGGGTGTGGTTCAACTCTAATCTTTCTTTCTTTCTTTCTTTCTTTCTTTCTTTCTTTCTTTTTCTTTCTTTCCTCTTTCTTTTTCTTCCTTTCTTTCTTCCTTTCTTTCTTTTGAAACAGGCTCTTGCTATGTAGTCCAAGCTGACCTTGAACTCACTATGTAGCCCAGGCTGGTTTTGAACTTGGGGTGATCCTTCTGCCTCAGCCTCTCGAGTACAGGAATTACAGTTGTGCGCCACCATGCCCAGCTAGCTCTAATATTTCTTGATTGATATTTTGTTTAGTTGATCTCTCTCTTTTAAGTGGAGTATTGCATTAGTATTTGAGTGTTTACATCTAGAAGTATTTGTTTTATCAAGATAGGTGTCCCAAATTTGGTGTGTACATATTTACCAACATCAACTCCTTTCGTTGGATTACTGCCCTACCTAGTATATACTGACTGTCTTCCTCTCTTCTGATCAGTTTATCTTGAAGTTTACTGTCTGAGATTAGAATTTCTTCCCCTGCTTATTTTGGGGGTCATAGTGCATGAAATATTGCTTTCCATTCTTTGAATTTTAGTCTATGAACATCTTTTTGGATCAGATGAGTTTCCTGAACATAACAGACTGTTAGATTCTGTTTCTTGATTAAGCGTGCCACACTTCAATTGAAGAGTTGAAGCTATTAACACTGAGAGATATTAGTGAGGGTGGTAATTCCAATCATTGTGCACTTTCTCTGTTGTTGACTGCTTTGTGTTTCTTTTTCTATTGTTTATCTATTTACCATGCTCAATGTATTCACTCCACCTGGATTTTTGTTGTTGTTTTCGTTTCATTGTTTCTGCCTAGGTTATCCTTGAGCATTCTCTGGAGTGCTGGTTTGGTATTGACAAATCTCTTGAGTAGTTCTTTCATAAAATGTCCTTATTTCTTCATCTATTTTTTGAGGCAAGTTTTTGCTGGATATATTAATTTAGGTGTAAGACATTTGCTCTTTAGGGCTTGAAATACTTCAAATTCTTCTGGCCTTTCATGTCTTGAGAAACCTGCTGTGATTCAAATGCATTTACCTTTATGTGTGATTTTTTGTCTTTCTCTGATCACTTTTAAGATACTGTTTTTTTCTTTGACATCTGGCATTCTTATTGCCTTTTTATATTGAGTTGCAGGAGTTCTTTATATATTCTTTATACTAATCCCATGTCAGACATATACTTTGCAAGTATTTTCTCTCATTCTGTCTTTTTTCTCCTTTCTCAATAGTATCCTTTAATGTGCAGGAATTTTAAATTTTGTTATGTTCAAATTTATATACATCTTAAATTTCGTAGCTTGTACTTTTGGTTTCATAGTCGATATATCTCTAACCAAGTGCAGTGATGCATGCTTGTAATCCTGGCACTTGGCAGGCTGAAGCTGGAAGATCATCAGGAGTCTGAGGCCACTCTCAGCTACATGGCAAGTTCAAGGCCAGCCTGGACTACATAACAAGACACTGTCTCATAAAAACAAAAACAAAAGTCAATAAAACTTTGCTAAATCCTGTGTCATGAAGTTTTCCTCCTGTGCTTTCTTCTTAACAGCTTTATTTAGCTCTTACTTATGTCTTTGATCCAGTTTGAGTTAATATTTAAATATGGTTTTAGGTAAACATACAACTACAGTTTTGTACAGAGTTATACAGTTTTCTTATCTCATCTGTTTTAAAGACTGCCCTTTATCCACTGAGTACTCTTGGCTCTTTTATCTAAAGTAAATTAATCATATATGTGGAGATTCATTTGAATTCTCTATTCTTTTCCACTCATCCATATGTCTGCTCTTTGGCAGTACTAAAATATTTTGCTTGTTCTAGCCATGAGGTTAGTTTTTAAATGGAGGAAATATGAGTCCTCCAGATTCATTCTTATTTTTTTTAAGACTATTTTGGTTGTATGGGATCTTTTGAGATCCCACATGGATATTACAATGAGTTATTCCATTTCTTCAAAGCATACTATTAGAATTTTGATTTGGATTGCATTAATTTATAGGTTGCCTTGAATAGTATTGACATCTTCAAAACAATAAGTCTTCCAGGCCATCAATGATGGATCCCTCTTCTTGTTTATGCCTTAATTAATGAGTGAATTAGTTAATTAAACTTAATTCAACAATGCTTTGTAATTTTTAGTGTACTCTTTCACTTATTGGGTAATTCTTAGGTTTTTAAATCTTTTTTGATGTACAAGTTTAATTTCCTTTTTGTGTTTTTCTTTACTCTTATGTAAAAAAAGCAAGTGATTTGTGTGTTGATTTTATATTCTGCTATTTTGTTGCATTCTTTGATGTTAAGATTTTATGAAATCTCAGAATTTTCTGTACATCAACCTATCAAAGGCGATAATGTAATTTCTTTCTAATTTGAATGTCTTTTATCCTTTCGCCTAATTGCTCTGGCTAGGACTTCCATTATGCTGAATATCAGCAGTGAGTGAGAGTTCCCTTGTATTATTCTGGATTTTAGGATGAAAGCTTCAATTTTTCACTATTAAATATGACATTAGTTGCGAGTTGTTCGCATATGATCTATATAATGTTCTGAAAGATTTATTTCTTTCCAGTTTTTAAGTGTTTTTATCATGAAAGTGTGTTGAATTTGTCCATTGTTTTTCCTGCATCAGTGAAATGGTCACGTGGTCTCTTTCTTTCATCCTGTTAGTGTAGTTTTACAATGACTGATTTTCTGTATGTTGAGTTATCTTTACATTCCAAGAATGAATACCACTTGCTCATAGTATATCGCCCTTTTCACAGGCTTCTGAATTTGGCTTGCTAGCATTTGTCAAGGATTTGCCATCAGTATTCCCATGGGATATTCATCTGAAGATTTCTTTTCCTGTACTTTCTTTCTTTAGCTTTATTAGGTATCTAGTTAACTCTGACTGATTAGAATGAAGACTGAGTTAGGCAGTGTTTCCTACCTCTTTCTTACTTCTTAAAATTTTTTTAAAGATTTTAAGATTTGATATTAGTTCATATTTGAATGTTCTAATAGCATTTAATATGAAAACTATCTGGTCCTGAATTTTAGTTTGCAATTTTTTTTTTTTAATGACTGATTCAGTATCTCTAGTTTTATGCTTATTTAGATTTTCTATTTCCTGATGCATCAGTATTGGTAGGTTGTTTTAGGAATTTGTTCATTTCCCTTAGGTGATGAAATCTGTTGATAGACAATCATTATAATTGTCTTTTATAATCCTTTCTATTTAGGTAAATCAGTAGTGACGTTCCAGTTTTTGCCTGATTGCAGTAATTAGAGATGTATTTTTTCTTAGTCTTGCTAGGTTTTTCAATTTGTTGATCTTTCTGAAGAATAATTTTTTTGTTAAATGGTATTAGATATTGTTTTCCTATTTTCTACTTATTATGCTCTAATCTTTATTATTTCCTTCCTTCTGACAGCTTGGCTCTAGTTTTTCTCCTCTTTTTCTAATTCTTTGGAGTATAAACTGAGGTTATTGATTTGAGATCTTTCTTCTTTTGTTGTAGTTTTAACTACAATAGATTTCCCTGTCAACACCACTTCTGTATTAACCCATAGGCTTTGTTACACTGTTGCTTTCTTTTTATCTGAATGTACAGTATTTTCTGATTTCGCCTGTGATTTTTTCCTTGCCTCATTGGTTTTTATAGACTGTGTTGTATAATTCTCACATATCTGGATAGTCCAGTTTCCTTTGTATTATTGATTTTCACTTTCATTCCTTTGTGACTAGAAAAGATGGCACATTTGATTTCAATCTTTAAAAATTAAGTAGAACTTGTTTTATGGCTTAACATATGGTCTCTCCTGGAAAATCTCCCATGTGCACTTGAGAAAGAAAACCTATTCCATTGTTTCTAGGTTGAGTATTCTGATCATGTCCGGTGGGTTTATTCGGTTTATGGTGTTGCCCAAGTACTTTATTTCCTTATTAATCTCCCATCTGTTTGTTCTATCCATTACTGAAGGTGGAGTCTAAATATTTTAACAATTGTGGTTTTGACTTCTGGTCTTTAATTAGTACTTTTTCATAATGCGCTGATCTTGTTTCATGGGTGCGATATACTTTTTTAGACTCCAAGAAATCCAAAAAATTGCATGTGCGTGTTCTGCATGTTTGTCACCCACTTGGGCCCACACACTGCTGTTTTCTCACTGGAGGCTCCGTGATGCACCTACATCTGCTCATCATTCCCTAGGCGTGCTACAGGATGGTCTCTGCTCTCCTGTCTGTGGAGACTGCATTGATTCTTTAGAATGGGCCTTCAGGGAGAGCACAGGGATGGAAATGGGGATGGCTGGGTGCTCAGATGAGAGGCTGGGCACACAAGCCCTGTGGAGCCACACCTGTCTCTGGCCTGAGTTCTAGGAACCCCATTTCCTATTTGTCCTCTGCAGCCTAGAGCCCAGGGTTGCTACTCATCTCTGGGCAGCATGTGTGGGGGTGGGGACAAAAAAGGACAACTCACCTGGATGCCTCTGCTGTGTCTCCATGGCCAAGTCTCTCTGCAGCCATTTCTGGACTAGAAGCACAGCTCAAAAATGGCCCATCTGCCACCTCCATACAGTTGCCTGACTTTAATGGAAACCACGTCTTGTTTTCTATTTTTAACACTTTAGAACAAAGCTCTGTAAACTACTGTCCTTGTTCCAAACTTGGCCCTCCCTTGTCTCTGTAAGTAAAGCTTTATTGACATGTACTAGTGACTATTATTTGTACGTGTGCTGTCTGGATGTTGTAATACCAGCTGAGTAGTTGTGGCATCAACTGCATGGCTTGTGCAGCCTAAAATGTTTACTTGACTCTTTGCAGAGAAAGCTTGCTGACTGTCCTGTTCGGAAGCCTTTGGATGTTAGACTTATATCTAAAAAGCTGTAATAGTCAAATCCGTGTGATGATTGCTTTTGCCGGGAAGATTCTCATACCATGAAGCACAGTCAGATCACAGTATATCCAAGTTTGGCTGCCATGCTTCATGTGACAAACAGAAAAGCAGGGAGAAGACATATTCTTGCCGAGAGGCAGGGCTGTAGGCACACTGGGGTCCTGACTCCAGCAGCATGTGAAACTTATGAGAGAATGGCACTGAGTCACGAAACAGCACGCAGCGGCGTTTAAACAAGAGCTGCTTGGTCTTACCCACCGCTGTCAGCACCAGGATGATTCCGAGTAGGAAGATGCAGCTCAGAGTCCGATGACTCAGCAAAGCTTGACCGCGTGCTGGAGCTGGTAGCCTTCCGCTCCCCTCCCCATGCGTCCAGTAACTGCTTTCGGTATGATGCACCAGGACTAACCGGTGGCATTTGTTTTCCTCACATGAAAAATTCACTTCAAATGTGTTTGCTCCATTAAAGAAATAAAAAACCTCTACTATTTCTAGATTGCTAAATAAACAATCACTCAGACTTAAACCCCACTTTTCTATTTTGTACGATATAACTGAAAACTGAAGTTGGACTCCTCACCCCGGGATTATAAGGTATAAAGGCTAGACAATGTGCAGAGAAATCACCAGTACCCAGGGATTATCGGGACCTGCTTCCATGAGGAACAGACAGGCCCTCAGGGGAGTCCATCCCAGCTCCTTGGTGACCAAAGGTTGGGTGGGAATCAGTTGCATAACTAAGATGCTGAACTCACTTCTTTTTCTCTACTATAAAGGTTGTGAAATGGCCATTTAATGTTCAGAGAGTGGCTTCTCTTGGAAAACATCCCTGAACATACCGTGGAGCACTGTCAACTGTAATATAAAATGTCCTAGAGATCTTGCAATTTATGAGTTTAATGGCACACCTGAGGGTTACGAGGTTTTTTCCATCCACTTATAATAGCCCAGTGACTGACTTAGCAGAGAGGAAGCAAGATGAATAATCCTGATCACTTTCTAATATTTTCCTGTCTTGCTGACTTCAGAGACTGAGGTGTGCAACATTTGTAGGATTTGTGTGTCCTTTGGGTCATACTTTAGAATCAAGCTCAAAAGATGGAGAAGAAAAATGGTTTTAAGATAGGTATAAATACTTCATTATTTGAAAATGGGATTATTTTGCGGATTCTAACCTCTTTATTGCATGTCTGCTTTTTAATTCAATGCTTTGCTTCTGAAAGCACAAGGGTTTTTTTTCCCCCTACAGTTAGATTAAATTTATTGGTACCTTTTAGATACATATAATGATCACATTCATCATAGCAAGTTTGTGCCTGTATGCGATGTGTTTTGATTCCTGTTTTTTCTCAATCCCCTCTCCTCCCTTCAGCCTTTCTTCCCTTCCCTAGTTACAAAGATTTGTTTCCATTTTATCCTTTTTTTCTCCACTCCCCGCCCTGCTCAGTTCCTCTTGCCTTTTGAACAATTTCTTCCCATTTCGCAGCAGGACTTCGCTTTCTCTGCTGGTGTTGTGGGCTGAGGAGTGTGGAACAGCTGATGTGGGGTCAAGCTCTAGACCTGCTTCTCAGTTTCTCCTTCCAACCCTCAGCCTGGGTGTTCCTTAGCTTTTAAGATCTGATAATGGGCCCAACCATAGGATTCATTTTTTGCAGGGTTTTCAGTGGATGTAAAGCACTTGGCATGTGATTAGCACTTGACAGTGTTCATTATTTAATATATTAATTGTAACTAAACTATATTGTCTTCAGTGCATAGACTCATCTGAATGAAAATGATTTGAGATTTACATAATATGCATGTATTACAAAACTAATGTAGCCTGGTGATGCCTGCCAGCCCCATCTTCTCCCACGAGTTGCTTCCTGAGCCTTGGCCCATGTTTCAGAAACACTTCTGCATGAAGATTAAGGAGACACAAATCGCTTCCTCAAGCTGTGTATAGAAAAGCTTATTTTCCAAGTAAAAAGCTAGGGTTGGTTGCTTAAGAACTAGACAGTGTTTTCTGTTCTCTAGGAGCAGAAACTTGACAGATGTGAGAACCCAGCCGATGAGCGTATTGGCACTGACATTAGCCACCTACTTTTGGTTCAGCTGGCTCCTGTCATAGCAGTTCCTCTCAAGGACTTTGGTTTGTGTGTCCAGCAGCCCTCACAACATTGTGAGGTAGACAGGCACATCATGGCTGAGAACCTTACCAGCTTTTGGAATAACCGCAGCAGGAAGAAGAGCTTCATCCCTTCATTCCAACTCATCCCTTAAAGCAAGACCTGTCATGTGTAAGTACCCAGGCTGAGACAGCTCTGCACCCCCTGCTCTGTGACCTTGGGGATCCAAGCCTGCTTCACATACCTGGCCACAGCCTCCGTCTCCAGCAGCAAGGCTGGGGTCAAATCATCCTCACCAGGACCAGAGCTTGGTGCCTAGCTTGCTGAGGTTGGGGATTTCTTCTTCTGTTTTATTTTCTCTGTAAATAAAATTGTGTCTGATATCTGTATTAAAAACTCTGGGGCTATACTTTATTACATTTTCTACTTTCTTCAAAAGCTTAAAACACGTAACTGTACAATTCTAGTCTTGCAAAAGCAATCTGAAATTGTTAAAGTTTTTTTTAATCAGAACACCTGGGTGTCTTTCATTATGAAATAATTTTCCATAAATTTAAGCCAACTGTACAGCATGTGTGTGCACGTGTGTATGTCTGTGTGTGTGTGTGTTTGTGTGTGTCTCTCTCAGTTTTTATATACTGCCTGACAACCATGTGTTTTTCCCCAGGATAGAAAGAATTTTTAACTCTAGGTGATAAATCTCAAAATTTCAAGATCTAAACTGGAGATGCCACCTCTGACTTACTGGTTGTGTCTGGCTTTGCTTCTACTAAACACAAAGCACATATTTTCTAACCATAATTGAAACCGTTTTAAAATGGTGTCTTTGTAGGAATAAATCTACATGAAACTTCTGCAAGCCATTTGTCCAGGCAGCCGGAAAAAATCTTCAACCTTCTAGGTATTAGATTTTTCTTTGTTTCTTCCTTCTTCACAAGCATCAGTTATAGATTAATGACACACAAATAGTAGGACAGTGTACTGTTTAAGAAAGAGTGAGATAGCAGAGGGAGATCCAGGGGCCGGCCCATACCAGGTAACCCTCAGAGGATGAAAAACCTAGAGAGAAGTTCGGTATCACTGTCCATCTTGAGACAAGCCAGGAGCCCACAGGTGGGGCTGACACCTAAGAAACAGTGCTGCCTGGAGCCTGCTGTGTGACTCAGGAAGAGTGACGGCCCCTCCCACATTCTTGCCTGGAGGCCCCAGATCTCAACACCTGCTAATCCCTGGACCTTGGTGGGTGGGTGACTGTCCCCAACACCCAGGTGTAGAAGGAGAGGCACAGGGAAGGGAAAGCCAGCTGTGAGTTTCAATTTGCCCAGTGCCACATGTTCCTGAACCATTTCTAGGCCATTTCCAAGCAGGTCTGAGCGGATCTTCATCTCTGAGGCTGTCTGTCTGCTCGGCATTGGGGAGCAGCTGCTGTAGCTGCTGCTGCTCTGTGGCTGCGCTGGGTGTTGTGAGGATGCTCCACAGAGGAACTCGTGTCTGGGCCTTCGGGCCACCATGGAAAACGCCTGCCCTCCTCCTTCTTCCTTTTGAACTTGGCTGCTTGCTTGCTGTAGTTGTCAAACCCGAGATAAATTTATTCTCAAAAGGTAAGGTTGGGGCTGGAGGCAGAGATGAACTCAGATAGGGCACGAGGCCGGATGTGGGTCCCTGGAGTCAGGCAGCTGACCAGGCCACTTTGTGTCCAAACTAAGGCTCACACATCAACAAATTGCTGATTCCAAGGTGCATTTTCTTTAACTGTGTAATGTGATGCAAAAGAGAATCCAAAGCAAGAGAAATACACTGAGCTTTGGACTAGACCACCTTTTATTCCATACAGTTGAGACTACTACTTAGCTGGGTAATCCCAACCCTCAATTAAGTAAATCCCAACACTCTGTTAATCTCAGGAGTTCATAAAAAGGGTGCACCTCCCTCTCCATCACCATTGAGCTGAAAGCCATCAAGCCTGCCCTCATGTCCCCTCTCCTGGGTGGAGCCAGGCTCTCCCTGTGAGGGGGATGCAGCTGGCTAGAGTCACACTTTTCTTTCCCATGCAAACCACATACCAATAAAATCACCCCTGTCATTCCAGGCACATCTCTAGGTCAGAGCAGGAATTGGGAGAGATGTATATAGAGATTCAAGGACAGGAGGGGCTTATAGTTTGTACAATATGGGACCTCAGGGCCACCTGTACCCCTCACTGGTGCTGCAGGTCACTCAAGGACAAGCATTTGAGGTCATGGAGTTGGCTGTGATCTGGGACCCAGCTCTGTTAGGGACAATCCCAGGGTTCTCTCTGGTTTCACCATCTCCCCTCTTTCTTTTGGTGTAAACCCTGGACCTGCACTGGCCTGTCCAGCAACTGTGAGCCATGCAAGACTGTGGAAGGTTTGGCCTGTGACTGTCTGCATGTGACAAAACCCACTCAGATGCCCAGAGACCTAACAGGAGCAAGATGTGATGCTGCACCTTGCACTAATAATGTTTGAAGTCACTTCTTTAAATGAAAGCAGTTTACACAAATTAGGTTGAATAAAATATATTACAAATATTAGGTTCACTTGTTTCCAAAAGCTTTTTGAATGTGCATAAAATTATAATTTACATATGTAGCTCACATTATATTTTTATGAGACAGAACTTATGTAGTCTCCAGTAGAAGGCAAGATGGATTGTATTGGCCTAAATTAGTAATTTATATTTCCTAGAGTGTGGGTAAATTTAAGTGTGCCCACAGAGAAGTACAGATTTTAATTGGCACCCAAAGCCCTGTCAACTGAAGGCTAACTCTTGTCAGTTTCTTTAGCACTGTGCCTCATACCTGGTGATATTTTTAGCTGTTTCAGGTGACTTCATGAACCCTAAGCACATGTTTTACTTGTTCATTATTTTTCCAATATTTGTCAAGGGTGTCTGTGCTCCTGTGTGCTGGAGCCAAGGGAGCAGTGCTGAATTATGAGAGATAGGCTGTGAAAATGGGCTCACCAATAAGTAAGATGTTGGCCCTGTGCTCTTAATGCATGCTTGACTTTGCAGCTGTTCTGCACACCATCCTGAGGATGCTGCTGGGTGTGTCTACCCGGAAGTCTCCTCTTGGTCCTGATGTGTGAGTACTGGACTGGAAACAGCTGGTTCTTCCTAGAGATGCCCAGAGGCTCTACCTTCTCAGAGCAGTGTTGGGTGCAACCTCACCCTTCCTCCTTCTTCACAAGATTGGTGACCGACCTACAAAGTGAGTGGAGACTGAATGCCTCCCACGCCCTCCTCCCGGGCTAGGAAACCCTTACATGGAATCAGCAGTTGGTTTTCAACTCCTATGATCCATGGTAAGAAGTAACATTGACACTGGTCCAGCACACAGAAGTGTAACTCAGGCAAAAGTGCCTCGAAGGATCTTTGCCTTTACTGGAGGTGGTGCTCAGGTCAGTTGGATTCTCTGGTTTCTTCCCTACTATGCAGACTCCTTTGTTGTGATCATACCCTCATCTTATAGCACATCAATGGTTTGTAATGGGCTACTTGACAGAGACTAGAAAATACAAGCCTTTCAGCTGTGAGGAGTTAAATCAGACTCAAGAATCAGAGACCATGAACAGTGTGAGCTGAGAGATGATTCACTTAACCTCTGCTGGCTTTGTCTTTGCTCTAGATCCACGTTTTAGAAATCATCTCACCAGCAAAACCAGGGCCAAAGATGCAGCCCCAGATTTCTCCATGGGGAAAGTCACATCTTCTAGATCGAGATGCACATGACATCCACTTCCACTTATGCTGGGTGACAAAAGGTGAGAGTTCTGAAGGGTGGAGCCTGAGCTCTGCATGCTGACTCTGGCTTCTCCCCCTTCCTCCCTTTACTCCTGGCCTTCTCCTCCACTGGGCCAACTTTTCTTTTGAGTGAAGAAGTCGGGACAAAGCTTTGCAGTCACTGCTGGGTGGTCAGTGCTGGAGGCAGCAATCACACCACAGGTGCTGGCTCTGAGCTTCGGCTTCCTCCTGGGAGAATGGCAGGTGCCTGTGGGCCCCAGTTGGCAACGGAGGGACTCCCACCCTTTATCCTTGCTGCGTGCTGCATTCTAAGGGTGTCTCAGGCCCCTTTGGCCCTCAGGACTCATGGTGAGGACAGATTGCCTTCTTGAGCAAGACTAGCCCCCACAGAGCCACAGGGCAGCCTGGCCCTGTCCCTGGGTTTGTGCCGGTGGCTGATGCCGAATTTACCAGCTGCTTCCTCGGCCTGCTCTCATTGTCTGCCTCCTGGAGAAATCTGTTAGCTGTTGGGACCACACACGTGAGCGGGGCACTTGTGCAGGCTCCAGTGCCCCCGACTGTCCTTTAACAGCCCTCCAAGGAAACGGGGTCGTGGGTTCACGGCTGGCAGGAAGGGCCCGCCGGTGGCCTGAGTGATCCCCCACGCTTGCCATGCCATTCCTAATTCATAAAGAAGCCCCAGTGCTGTTGGAGCCCAATGACTTTTCCATGTGTTCCGTGTTTTTAGTTCCGAGCACTGTCCTCAGCACCTCTCCAGCATGTGCTAAGAGTGACCCGGCTGTCCCATATTAAGATAATTATTTTAACTGCTGTTTTGAAACCCCATAGCAGTGTACCAGGAAACTTCCTACCAGCACCCCGCACACTTGGTTAAGCAGAAATGGATCCCTAGTCAATCAAATGGATCTAATAAGGTTTTAAATGCATGATTTTGGCAGTAGCAACATGCACGCCCGGTGGGATGGGGACCTTGCCCGGGGTGTTTGATTCCCGCCATAAATGAATTGGCCAACTGTGAGCTCATGGGCTGCTGCAGTGACCTACTGTGACGATGTGGGTGTGGCATGGGTGAGCCTGATTACCTGGAATTTATCTTCCCAGACTCAAACATAAATTAACCTCCACAAATCTCCTTTCTTGTTGCTTTACTGACATGGATGTCCTGCCAAAGTATTACATTCTTTAAAGAGCCCTGTCAGTAGATTAAATGGTTTCTGTCCTTGGGAATGTAGAAACCTTTATTTGTTTTGTTAAGAGACTTTTAAATATCCGTAGGTTATGCGGCAAACAGATGTCCAGGGGACATGCTCCTGACCCATCCAGCTGCCCCGGGCTTGAGGGAAGGTCCCGCCCCTGCAGCTTGTGCGAAGCTGGGCTCGCTGGCCAGCACCTGACCAAACTATGAGGCTGCTGACGCTGGTTTTGATGGCTCTGTGGTGTGACTTTTAATGGCAGGACTGAGGAAACTAAGATAAATTAAAGCCTAATTGGGTCCGTTAACAGCTTTAGCAGCCTGCACATATGGGTCCCAGGAGGACCCTTGAAAAGATGTTACAGTTTAGCTCTTGTTGCAGGGCTCGGCCTGGGACGGGACTAGCGGTTGTGTCTCCCTCCCATTCCCGTGCACCTCTGCCCTTCAGCCCCAGGCAGCCCAGTACAGCATGGGGGGGCCAATGCTGCAGACGCCCTGGCACAAAAGCCACAGAGCAGTTAAGGGGAGGGACCCCTTAAAGTCATGGAGGTGCCATTCAGGCAGTAAGGTCATAGTTGCCATGGCAATTAATGTCCCTCCCTTGCTTCCTTGCTGTCCATGGCCTGTCACCTGTACACTCAGTTTGTTTGGTGACCTGGAATCTCCTGCCTGCAAGCCAAACCATGAAAACAAAAATGGGTGCACCCGCACTGGTGGGTGAAGTGTGGTGGTGGCGTTTTCCTAATGTAGATTTTCTGTGGCTGTTGGTAAAAACTCCTTGGGCTCGGTGGATACAGAGCCTCTACTTTTCCCATCTACTCATTAATAGTGCCTCTTCTCATTTATGCACAGCACATGTGACCTGGAGGATTGGAGTGACTTCCTGTGTGGCCAGAATCCTTTGGGGCCCTGGGCGCAGCATGGCGATACTGAGGAGCTCCTATAGAGGCTGTGACAGTCCCGTCACACAGCAGGTACCAAGAGCAAATGCAGGCAACCAAATCAGAATAGCTGAAGGCAGCTGATGTTTCCATAGCCACCTCTGTTACCAAGTTCCTGGGCAGAGTGGACCCTGGTCATGCAGCTGAGGAGCTGTGTAGGCTTCCCAGACTGTGGCAGCTCTGATTCGTAGGGCCCGCTACACAGCTGGCTCAAGAGGTGAGAAAACACAAGATGCAGCTGAGGAAAGGAGTATTTTTGTTCCCATCCGGAGTGTTTAGTTGATCTGGACTGCATCCCACTGCATTGGACATGAACCTGGCCGTGGCTGGAAGGCTCCTTGCCACCCCCATCTGTGATTCTCATGCTGGCACTCGTGCCTGCAGTTGAGAGAGCCCGGCTGGATGTGGAAGCGGGATGAGACACTGCGAGCAACTGTTCCCATTTCACGGGCACTGCCTTACATGAGAGCCCCTGGGTCAGCAGCGAGAAGCCCGGTGGAGCATCGGGTCCAAGTCCCGCAGGTGTTCATCTTGCGCATGGGTGAAGGGGAGCCCTGGCTTCCTCGAGCTCAGCCTGGCCCTCCCCACACTGAGGGGCTGTCTTGGGGGAAAAGGTGCTGAGGCGGATAGGTCCAGCTCCACCGCTTGAACTGTCTGCATGTGCAGAAAGGACAGAGTGCATTGTTAGGTGATGGACAGGCCTGGAGGCCTCAGCCTGTGCTGCTCTGAGCAGCACAGCAGTTTCCCAGCGCAGCTGTGCTTACCTCGGGCCTCGAAGTCCAGGAACAGAGGACTTGGACAGCACCCTTGGAGATGTGGCAACCCGGCTTATGGTTTATGAGCTAGGACTGTCTCAGGCCTGGGATACTTTTCTCTCCTCAGACTTCCCCACCCCTCCCTTGCAGGCTCCCCCTATGGTCCCGAGGAGTCGCCAGGGCCTGTGATGCCACCATTGAAGAGCAGCTGTGCCTATGGTGTGTGTGTGTCCACACTGGTGTGTGGCACATGACACATGTGTGTTTACGTGGTGTGTGTATGTGGCATGTCTGTGGTATGTGATATGCGTGTCATATGTGTGTGTCTACATGGTATTGCATGTATTTGTGTTGCGTATGTGCAAGTGTGTGGCATGTGTATGTGGCATGTGCGTGGTGTGTGTATGTGGCATGTATCTGGTGTGTGTGTGGATTGTATTCCTACATGTATGTGTAAAAGCAGTCGGAACACCATGCCCACTCTTGTGCCCTTCCAGGGTCTTGCTAGTCATTCACAGTGGGGGTGATGGGTCACCTCTCCCTGGCCTCAGCATACATATCCCCCCCTGCTATGAATTCTGATCTCAAAGCAGTAACTTGTGTTTGCCTTAGTACCAAGAAAACTCACACAGAGAGACTTTGCCAAGCGCTTCCCCAAACATGCCCCTCACAGGATCCCAGCCCCGTGGCCAGCTTCTCCTGAGCCCTTAGGGCTGCTCTGTGGAGGGGTGTGGCCCTTGGCATGGGTGTCAGCTGTTGACTCTGGCTCTGGGCATGGTGTCTGGCCCTCCTGCCCGGCTCACTGGGTGACTTGAGGGGAGTTGTTTAGAACAAACCTTCTGGGGCCAGAAAGACCACTTTGAATATTTTCCAGAGCAGACAGACACAGAGTTTGGGGGATACTGAGAGGGAAAGCGCTGTCCAGTTGGGCAGTGGAAAATGGTGCATGAATCACACCTACTGATCTCTACTTCCTTCCCTCCTGGTTGGACACACGGCAACTTCCTGTATGGATGGCGTCTTCTCTCCTGTCTGGGAGGGAGCAGCTCATTTCACCTGCCACTGGTGGGAGTCAGCTCAGCGGGTGTCCTGTTTCCATCCCTGAGTCACAGCCTTGGCCTGACCCTCTCTCCCTCCCTGCCTCAATCCCTTCTGCCCTGGCCCACTCTCTTCCTGTAGCTCGAAATGCCTTTCTGAAATCAGCTGTGGTCATAGGGTTAGCTCTTCCTCAGGCTTCTCCTCTCATTGGTCCCCTTTGTTTTGGGATCTGCCTGAGCTCATATCATGGATTACCAGGCTCCTGCAGCCAGCTGTCCTCAGCCAACTTCATCCTATCATGCTCTCTGATGTCCCCTGAGCAGTCTCTTTAGCTCTGTCTGGAGCTGCCTGCAGCCTCTCTGCAGCTGAGTCTGGCCTCTGCTGCTGAGTCTGGTTTGCTTTGTGGGTCCTGTTCTTTGTCCCCAAGTGCATGAGGGACATCACAGGAAGGGTGAGTGTCCTGCCTCCTTACCTGCTCTGGGCCAGGAGCTTTGCTCTGGCCCACTGTCTGTGGGCAGAGGCCTTTGGAGGCCTATGGGTCTCTACCTGCACCAGGCACCAGGATGAATTGTTCCTGCTGGACACTGTCCCTCAGCTGGGTGCCAGAGGAACAGAAACAAACTGAGTGACAAACAAAGTCTCTGCCTTGTGCTGACCTGAAATAAGAAAGAGCAGGCCAGGTACACATTGCCCTTAACATTAAAGTATCGCATTTCCAGGCTGGTTTGGGGTTGGCCTTGCAAACCCTTTGCTCAGCTGTTTTCTTTTCACTGTGTGGAAACCTGTCTGAGTTTGGGTTCTGTCACTTGTACCCTGAAAATCCTATGTAACACAGATGGGAGGGGCTGCAGGTTTTCATGGGGACCTCAACTACCAACTGAAAGTCTCTGAAAGGTTGTGGGAGGGGCTCCTGTTCTGACCCCACAAGTGTGGCCTGCGGAGTGACCCTCAGTGGGACAACATGCATGGAGTGCCCCTCCTAAGCCAGGAATGAGGGTGCAGTCACCCCATGAGGTGAAGGAGACTTAGAACTTGGCACATGGGCACCATGGTTCAGCAGTGACATTTGGGGACACACTGCCCAGGCTTCTTGGAGGGCAGCTGCTGAATGGGCTGAAGAAGAGAGCAGTGAACTGAACTTCTTGGCCCAGCACCCACACCCAAGAGGGTTTACTGGGGAGCACCACAGTCCCCCCACATGCATTTCCCATGTCCATGTCCCATGGTCTCTATGGACCTCTGGCCAGCACTGAGGCCAGCACAAGGCCCGTGCTGTTTCCAGGGAGGGCTTGGACCCATTTTTCAGTTGCCTCCCAGAGCTTGCTTGGGATTTCACTCCTTCCCCATGCAGCAAACTCCTCCTCTGTTCCAGCAAGAAGCCATGGAAGAGACCCCAATCTTCAGGCAGCCAGAAGCACTTGCAGCAAGGAAGAAAGCTGAGGTCTTGCAACTTTACTGAGGATGCAAGTAGAACCATCACTTAGAATGACCCATGACTCAACAGTGCAAACAGCGTTAGCCAGGAGATGCTGAAAGATGCACAAAACATAACCACTAAAGTGGAATTTTATACCCAGCAAGAGTATCCCACGCAAATGGAGATGAAACAAAGACATCTGCATTTTAAAGACAATGAAAGAGCCATCCACTAGCAGACCTTTACCAAAGAGGATGTCTTCAGGCTGAAGGGGAACCAGCCAGAGGGGTGCTTGCAGTGCCAGGAGATGAAGAGCTGCAGAAGTAGAAAGGTATAGGCAAGCATGAGTGCTGTTTCCTTAATTTACTAGAACACATTATCATTAAGGCAGGGCTGGTAAAGGTCAGGGTCAGCTGCACGGATTGCCTCTCTGGATTAAGTATCACCACCATCCCTTTCTGTGAGGCTCATGGCTGCTTCTGCTGACAATGGTGCACTGCAGAACCTAAAAGCAAAAATATATTGAAGGTTTATAATATGTGGGTTCATATTATAAAATAGGTACAACAGTGGTATGGAACCACATGGTGTAAGGTCCTAACACCTCATACAAAGTAGTAGGACATTCACGCTTGACAATTAGGACTTAAAGATATGCATTGTAGTCTCTAGAGTAATAGCCAAATAATCATGCCAAGAAGTAAAGCTGTGAAGCAAACAAGTACCCTAAAAATAGATTCTGATACTAAAGGCAGGAAACAGAGGCAACCAAGGTGTCCATCAAATGATGAATGGATAAAAGAAATGTGGTACTGGAATGGACTGGAATGGAAAGGAACTGAACAAAGTGGAATGGAATACTATGAAGCTATAGAAAGCATGAAATCCTGCCACTTACGATCACACAGGTGAACTGGAGGTCACTATGTTTAGGAAAATAAGCCAGATGCAGAAAGACAAGTACAGAAAGATCTGACTTCTGTGGGGAGTGTACAGCAGTTGATTTCATAGAGGTTGAGAGTCGCATAGTGGCTACTGGAGGGAGGGAAGGAAGGGTGAGGAGGTTGCTTCATGGGCATGGAGTTATGGGTGGGTGGTAGCAGGAAGCTCTGGGTGCCACTATGCAACAGGAGGCTGCTGAGGCCAGTAGTGTATTGTGCTGGGAGACAAATATGTCTAATCTGATGTGACCATCTTGTAACATACACAAGTATGGGAACATGACACCCCAGTAATGTGTGTGGGGTTCAGGTTTCTATGTATGGTTTAAAAATGAAGAAAAATAAGAACCTCAAAGGACATTTTCGTAAACCACTACTGAAGCCCAATCTCCACCCCAAGTCTCCTTGAGTGGGATCCAGCTTTCCCTGCAGCCCTAGATGACTAGATATAAAAGGGAGAGCTTATCTCGTTGGGGTAAAAACATTTTAGCAGTAAGCTCACACTCAGCTATGCATGGCAGTGCAAACAACTATAATCCCAAAACCCTGAGAGGCTGAGGCAGCCTGGGAAAATGAGCAATACCCCTTCCAGAGCAAAAAAAAAAAAAAATTTAAAAGCTACAGATGTAGCTGAGGGGCAGAGCTACCCAGTATTCAACACCCAGGAATGCGGAAAGAGTGAGGGAAGAAAGGAAGGTTAGCTGACACTGGCTCCTGGGGAACCGGTCCCTCTGTGTGTTCTCCTTGACATTTGCCAAGTCTGATAAAGACGTCCAGGGACTGCTGGGGTAATTTACTGTCTTCATGTTTGTTTTGGGTTCAGGCCTCCGATGACCCGTGAAAAGTTGTGACTCCCCTGGGAGAAGAGGATAATAGTGTGCAGACTCTCTTGGATGTTTGACTTATTTTTCAGACATGCTTTAGTTATGTGTTATCACCTAACGCCTGAGATTCTTTCTAAAGGATGCATCCTAATTTTCATCACACTAGAAGTTTTTCTTCCTCTTCTTATAAGAATATACTAGAGCAAATACTGTTTACAATGACTTTGTTCTATTTTTATTCTGGGGTCAATTAAACAATATTTTAAATACAATGACTTTGTTCTATTTTTGTTCTGGTCAATTAAACAATATTTTAAATATCTTGTAAATGCAAAAGTAAATGATTGACGTAATTGTACCATTCTCTTTCATAAAGATTCTTACAAGGTGCTCATAAAATAAATCAGTAGAATGTTCCTGAGTGTGGAAGGAGAAACCTGCCTGTGTTGTGAGATTTCTCATGGACAGAGTTACAGGGAGGAACCGTGAACATTTTCCACATTTACCTCTGCTGACAGCAGGTGACACTTAGGTGACAGCCTTAATACTAATACTAAGTCCACTGGGAAGACTTCCCTTTGGTCCCTAAAGGTCAAAGTTCAATCTCTTCTCCATAAGAGATTAATTTTTAATAAGAGCTAGTGTATGAAATTTCTGATTATTGTTTTTCAAATCAGCCAGCCATAGAATTCCTCCTGAAGCTGCATCAGCCCTGGCTCTGTGAGTGACCTGAACAAAGTAACTGAAGAGAGGCACAGCTCCTGGCTGCCCCACCAGCACTTACCTTGTTTTTACACAATTCACCCAACACCATCCATGAAATTAACATGCTTTATAGGTAAAATTTGCAACTTCCCCCATCCCTGGACATTATATGATTTCCCAAAACATGGTGTGGGATTGTACACTATTCATTCTGTTTCTCAACAAAGGGCGATGCTCCACAGGGCCAAGATGAGGAGTAGAATTAAAGGACACAAGTTCTGAGGGCAAACCAAGTTCCACAGCCAGCTTGGCTGTGGTCAGTGCGCAGTCATTTGTACCTGTCATCGGAGCCAGGAGTCTGAAGCAGACCCTGGGGAGGGGGAGGGGCAGATTCCTTTACAAACCTCAGTCTGAGACTGCCCTGTGTGTCCCTTGTGCCACAGAGCCCAGCCTGGCTTAGCGTAGGGACCCAGTGCCTGCGACCTCCGGGAGACACGGTGTCTCTGGACAACTTGGAGGGCAGGACTAAGGAGCTGCCGTCGGAATTTGGGCAGAGATCTGGAGCAGTTCAACCTCGCTTCTCAAACCAAGCCCGACACAGGCCTGCTTGGCATGCAGCAGGGTGCACACAGCTCTGCTTTCCTTTCTTTCTTTGAAAGGTCCTCAAAAAGCCCAAAGTGTCCCCTGGACTTCCGGTGCTGCTGCCTCCCTGGGCTCAGTGGCCTCATGCTCTGCTGGGCTCCCTGTGCTTCAGGAGTGCAGTGTGAGCCTAGCAAGTGCACAGCCGCCTTGCAGAGACTCTGACTTGAGCCTCTCAGCACATATTTATGGGTTAGGTGTGATGCCTAGGGATGAGCATACAGTGTAGTGACCTGAGCAGGGTAACCAATACCCCATCTCCCCAAACATGTACAGTGTCTTTGGGGTGCAAACATTCGACATCCTCCCTTGTAGCTATGCTGAGATACCCAATGCCTTGTTAACCCTTTAGTGCAATAAACCACCAGAATTTATTCTTTCTTTGTAATTGTAACTTTGTGTCCATTGACTGGTCTGTGGTCCTTGCCTGTCTATTCACTTCTCCTGTGAGAATAACTCTTTTAGATTCCATATATGAGTGAGATCATGCATATTTGGCTTTCTGGGTCTGGCTTATTTCACTCAACATAGTCTTCTCCAGGTTAATCATTATTGCCACAAACTATAGGATTCCACTCTGTTATGGCTGAGTAATATTCCATTGCATATACATACACTACATTTTATGTATCCAGTGGATACCGAGGTGCATTCCATATCCTGACAGTAAACACGGTGATGCTCATGTCTCTGACATACTGATTTCATTTCCTTTGAATACACACCCAGCGGCTGGATGGCTGGATCACATGACAGTTCTAATTTGAGGCTTTGGAGGAACCATCATCCTGATACACACAGCACCTGTATGAAGTGATACTGCTGCCAACAGTGTGCAGGGTTCTTTTCCTGCACCTCCTTGACTGTGCCTGTTGTCTGCTGTCTTTTTTACTAACAACCATTGTAACCGGAGTGGTATGACAGCTTGTCAGAATTTGAATTTGCCTTTCTCCGATGACCGCTCGTATTGAGGGCTTTTCTGTCCCTGCTGGCTTTGGTCCATGTGTTGAGAAGTGTCCATGACACTTGGATTATTTGCTTCCTTGCTCCTGATTGTTTCGGTTCTTTCTGTGTCTAGATATTAACCCCTTGTCACATGCAAATAACTTCCCTGCCACCCAGTCCTGCACTTCTGCTCCTCCCTGAGGGCTGCCAGCCCCTCACCAGCGCTGTGCTTACCTTGGCGCCGTGAGAGTGAGACCCCTGCTCACGCAGCATCTCCTACCCCTCCGCTCTGCTCTGCAGCCACAGTGCCATGTGGGGTGTGGAGGGGCTCTGGGCGGGTTCCTCCTGTGTGTGCGGGTACTGCAGACTCACCTTAGGGACTGCTGAGGAGTCAGGTGGAGGTGCAGCCACGCAGGCAGCACCCTATGGACACCTAGGCCAGGTCAAGGCTAAGGGCGGTACCAGCACCCAAGCATCAGAGCAGTGACAGAGAGGAAGCTAGGAAAAGCAGAGTGGCTTTGACAAGCTTGGCCCACCACAAACAATGCCGTTCCAGCTTTCCCAGGCCTTTGTGAGGGGAAGCAACAAGATAAATCAACAGATAACAAAACCACATGGGAAGAAGCTGGCAAGATGGTCTCTCGATCCCTCCAGTGCTGCAAGGCAGAGAGAAGACCCGTGAGGCCACCAGCGAACACTGATTTGCCAGACGAGATCACAGTTAACCTGAGGCTGCTGAGCCAGTGGTGTGCAGGGCATTAATGAGGCACTGACCTTTGCTCCTCCTTTATCTCAGCTGTCCCCACAAGGAAGTCGCACACCGTCCACCACTGAACCGGCTGTTGGAATCTGTCCTCAGCCTCGTGCTAAACAGACACATGCACGTCCATCCTCAAAGATAAATGACAAAATTACACTCGAGGAGAAATGCAATCGACAGGCAAACACCACGTGAGTGAAGGCCATTCTGCTGTGCCATTGATGCGAGCACGATTACGCATTCACTACACAAGGACCAAGGGCCTCTTCTTATTCTTTCTCATGTAAGTCACGAGATTCCCTGGATGCTTTTCTGTGAAGCATCCAGTTGCTTCCTGGATTGTATTTCTTGGAAATAAAAGGACCCACAAAATCTTCCTAAATACACTGGGGCATCAACATGGAGGGGATAAAAATGTGCACTTCTTTGGAACCACTTATTACAGCGATCGAATGCCGTCACACTGAACCGTGGAAGCTGCTGCATTCTTGGGGTGAGTGTAAATATTATTTTTTGACTTCTGCGTAATGACAGCTACAAGGGAAAGTAGTCTCTTTGGCTGAAAAATGTGTGTGCACTGTTTCTAAAATACGTGCCATTTATAATTAATCTGCATCTTTGGCTCATGTCAAGATACGGACAGACGGTACTTAGAGCACCGCGTCAGTGGTGAGCTGAGTCGTGGTGATGATTCTAACATGTGGGCCTCGGAGGAGGCCAGCTGCCCCCATCTCACCTCCACCTGAAGAGGGTGCTGGCTTTTACACCAGCTGTGTCCATGCTGTGTCCTCGGGCTGAGTGTGACCCCACTGCTGGGGTCGTTTTGTGAATGAGGTAAAGGTTACAGACTGACTTCCGCCATGGACATGTCAGCAGCACACGGAGCCAAAGTCCTTGTCATCGCACACTCTGTGCCCCATGCCTGTATGTGGGAGTTGTCCTTGCTCATGACAAGCCTGTGAGCCTGGGGAGATGGAGTGTCAGGAGCTCGATGCTCTTGGAAGAACAAGGTCCTTGGCATGTTCTGGTGGGAGGTCAGGGATGGTCACCACAGCTTGACAGCCAACCTGTGTGCAGTGTGTTCTCCTGTGCGGCTGACAGAGGCAGTCAGCTCTCACTGACCTGAGTACAGACAAACACTGGACGAGGGCAGCCAGGCACAGCTTCCTTTGGGATTTCTCCCCCGGACTGTCCAGGTGCCACTTTATCAGTGTGGGTGGGATGGCTTTCTCTCTCACTTCCCTGCAGCAGGAGGAGAGGGGAAGGAGGGCCCATGTGATTCAGTAATTAATAATGGAACAAAGCACCATCTAGGTGTTTCCTAGCAATGGAAAGAGCCATTGGAGCCACACACGAATGACCTTCGTACTCGTCAGGAATTTCAGGAAGAACTCATTATGCATTCGAAGACACCAGGCCCTGCAAACTCCCAGGGCAAGATCCTCACGTATCAAGCCAAGTGGGGCTGAGGGTTCCAGGGGTACAGTGACGATGCAGAAGGAATATGCTGTTTGGAAGTCATGCCTGGAAGGTTGTTTTGGATTCCAGTGGCTCAAAACATACAGTAGAGTGGAGTTAGTGTTGCAACAGTGTTTCTCACAACTATAGCACAATTCTACCCAGTCCTGTACTCGCCATGGTTACACCATCATGCACACACATTTTGATTTAAGGTTCAGTCAATCATCCCACTGGTTGTTGAGAATCTAAAAATCCAACGCTTCTCAGAGTGATGGATGAGTTTTTGAGACTCTCCAACCTCTCACGAATTAGCTTGTAGACTTAGTGTGTGAAACTAGTGTCCAGTTGGTGATAGTGTCATTCAAGGTTGGCAGAATCCACCCCAGTCCATGCATTTCAGTAGAGGGTCCATGGCTACACAGGAGCATGCTTTCATAATGTCAAACTGCCATGGGGATTTCTACAGGTGTGTGCCCACAGTCCAGGCTGCTCAAGAGGCTGGGGCAGGAAGATCACTCAAGCCCAGAGATTCAAGGAAGTCAACCTGGGCAATAAGGTGAGACCCTTATCACACACACACAGAGGGAGGGGGAGGGGGAGGGGAAGGGGGAGGGAGAGGGAGTAACAGGCAGTCTGTGTGTGATCCTGAAAATTCTTTGAGTTTGAGAGATTGAAACATATTTTAATAAATTCCACAGAATGCTGGAACATCAACTTCTTGGAAAGCAACCGAAAGCATGATATAATATGAGCATGAAGGGGGCCTGCATAATGAGATAAATAGTGCTCTTTCCAGACAATCTTAAGAAACAGAAGATTCACACAAATCCCAGTCTAGACTTGAAGAAATGGAGTATTTTCCCTTCCCACGGCAATGCCTTGGGGGACCAGGTGGAGAGGGTGGTGTTAGTGGCTTTTGAGTCTATCCAGTGAAATTCGGGGAATTTTAGTTGAAACGCAGAACTGGGCTTTACCTCCACTGATTATCGTTCACGGAGGAATCTGAGAGTGTGCACTTAGGTGGAGCCCCGCTCACTTCCTCGTTTGTTGTTTCCTTGTGTGTTGACGGTTGAACGCAAGGTCTTCACACTGAACTGCACTCCGGGCTTGGTTTTGTTTTTGTTTTTTTGTTTCGAGATGAGACAGGGTCTCACCTGGTTCCCAGGCTGGCCTCCAGCTGTCACCAGATAGGGGCGGGGAGTTCTCCAAAGCAGAAATGAGGACCCACAACTCACCCATCCACTAGGAAGGCTGCAAACAAAGAATTTTCAAGATATATGAAAAGGTTAATTATATTCTCAGAGAGAATAGAGGATGGGAGAGAGAGAAAGAGACAGAGACAAGGAGGGAGAGGAGTGCCTAGAAGTGACTGTATTTATATGGCTTCGAGGGTGGAAGTCTATGGAAAGAAGGGGTTCAGGTCAGCTGGATGTGGCAGCAAAGGGCTGTAATTTCAGAAATCTGCAGGCTGAGGCAGTAGGATTGCTATGAGTTCCAGGCCACCTTGGGCTACCTAGTGAGTCCAACTGGGCATCCATAGTTGGAAAGGGAATGACCACTCTACATCTGAAAAACATATTGCCCTATTTACAGGGGAATGTTGTGTCTTCAAGGTCTATGGAAGTTTTATTTTGTTTTGGATTTGAGTAAGTTTCCTGGAAGGTAAAAGACCTAAGTAACTATTATATCCTGAAGCTGCAGTTTTTTTTTTAAACACAATTTACAATTTTAAAACTATGGCTTTCTTTGTTTACTTTCTACCTATCTTTGCTTTTCTATCCTACCTCAGGACTGGCAATCCTCCTGCCTCAGCCTCCCAGAGGGCAGGGATTATAGTTGTGCACTATAATGCCTGATTTGCATTTCCTTTTTATGGGACAGCATAGTGCTCCCTCAGTATTGCTGCCTCCATGCCTAGAGTGAAAACCTTGACAAAGAAGTGATAACTCAGATTCACACTGCAAACCTTTCACCGTCACAGTGCATAACTCCTGGTGCCCACTCCACCTGCATGAGAGTTCACCATAGGTGTGGCTTTGGTGGAGAGTGTTTGCACACTCAGAGCTGTGCTTTGCAGAGGTCACACTTGAGCAGTTTGTGCTAAATTCATTATCATTCGTGTACAGGGCAGCTGCAGGGAATCATCCAACTGCGAAGCATTTAGGAAACTGTTCTCCATCAAGGATGCTGCATTGGAAATGCAGCCGGTCAGGATCCCTGGCTGCAGTCTGGTCAGCGGAGATCTCGCTTTTCTCAGTAGTTGTTTTGAGACCAGGTTATTTTCAGTCCAGTGACACTGTGTTTGCTGGAGATGCGTGGGTGAAGTCCTCAGCCAGGCTGGGTAGGAGGGCCCACAGCATCCCTGTAGGTGTAGGGACCCCTAGAACTAGAGGGTGCTAAGAGCTAGTGGGAGGAGTCCACCTCTTTTTTGCAGAAGGGAGAGGAAGAAAGAAATGGGAGCCCTCTGTGAATCGTGAATCAAAGCTGCCTGACTCCAGAAAACAAAATTCACCTGGTTCTGTAAAGCCCTGACCAGGGACTCTCATGGCCTGGCTCAGTGTTGCTGGGGGTTAGGTCCAAGAACATCCCAAAGGAAAGTAGATCTCGAGAGCTTTGGAACTTAGTCCAACCTCGGGGGTTTTGAAATTCTTGAATGAACCTTAAACCTTGCACTGTACCAATTTTGGATGTGTTTGTCTCCAGATTTCCTGATGAAAGGGCTGTTGATTTCTGGGAGAAAAAACAGCAGAATATCAGATGAGACAGGCCACCGGGACACGGGCTGCTCCAGGGAACTGGCCTCTCCCAGCTCACTCTCCACTTTCTTTCCATGCTCTACAAATGTGCACCAGATGCAGGACTCCAGCGCGCAAGTCTCTTCCGGACCACAGATTTTGCTCCTCTTATTTCCACTTCCCAAGAGAAAGGTGCTGGAGCCCTGGGGAAGCAGCCTCCTGGTACTGTCTTTAAGAGCCGCTGAGGGGAGCTGGGGGGCCCTGCGCAGACCCCTCTCCTGGATCACAGCTCCTGGGGTAGGGAGATGGATGCTCAGGGACACACGGCTATCAGGGTTCCACTGGGTCCAGACGTGTGGGGTTCCAGGGGCCAGGAGGAGCTGCGGGAGGCTGGGAGGGTGGGAGATGTCACTTAGGGACTTGGGTGGCTGAGCACATGCAGTGTCAGCCACCTAAGCCCCGTGATCCCACCTACAACACCTTTCACTCACCTGCACTGCGGTCAAAGACAAACTCCCCCTACTCTCATCAAGAGGCAGTGCTCAAAAGCCAGTGTGCTGCTCCTGAGGAAGTGGGGTGGGACAGCTTAACGGACACTGCAGGAGAGGTGGGTCTCCATGCCACATGGTGACTGCAGGTGACAGCAGTGCTGGATGTTTCACAAGAGCTGGGGAGAGGATTCCCAGTGTTCTCACCACAAATTGCTGTGAGTGTCCAGGTGCTGGACACATTATCTACCCTGATGTGATCATTCCACAACATGTGCATGTGTATTAGTTAAAAATTTTAAAAACTGAAAAAAATTGGAAAAGAGGCCCTAGCACTCAGAGACTCACTGGGAGCCTGACAGGGAAGCTGTTTTAAAGCTTCTGGGTCTGCTTAAGAAATTTTGCGAAGCATGTGATCCATGGCTGAGAGTCTGCCTTTGTGCCAGTTGTGTGGGTTTGTGGGGCCCAGATACCAGCTTTGCTACTTCCACATCCCTACCCTGAAGAATGGAGTGGTCACTGGTGTGGACTATGCTCACCCTGCCCAGGTGTGCACAGCCCTATGCCTGGGGCCTGGGAAGGACCTTGAGGGCAGTGCCACTCCCCCTGCATGACATTCCAGCCTGGATCAGGCTGGTGAGCCAAGGATTCTGCTCCCCAGCACTGACAGCATAGCTTCTGACAGGTGAGTTGTTAAACAGTGCAAAAAATTGATAATTATAAAGATTTTTCCCTAAAATTTCCTTGTCTTCATCTGGAAAAATCACTCATTCTAGTCTTTAGAGTCAGGATTGTTACGTCTTTGAGGTGTATAGAAATGATGCCCACCTGGGAACTTTCTGCTGTCCTCGTCACACTTTGGGAGACGCTGAAGTTAATTCAGTTCTGAGAGACACTGGGCTAGGAGCTGCTGCTGCGAGAATAGATGGTCCATGCAGTCCTTCCCATGATGTTTAGTTCGGGATTCAAAGATGGCTTTTATATGCTGTGCTCAGAGGTAGCACTTCTATCTCATAGGATGCGCTGCTAGCACGAATACTATTAAAGTATTTTAATTTTTTTTTAAATCATCACATTTCAAAATTATCACTTCTTTTAGAGCAGTATCTAAATTCACACATAGAGGGGTGAAGTTCAGTGGCAGGGGATGAGCTTAGCCACAGGCTGGGCTCCATGCCCAGGAACATGCACGCATGCACGCACGCACACACACACACATTGCATATAGTGAAGATGCGTTGTTCTTGGGTTCTTTTCCAGCTATTTCAATCCTAGGATATTATCATGAAAGCCCAAAACACGAATTCTTACTCAGTTTGCTTAAATCGCTCCTTAAGTAGCACTATTGGGGCCAGAAAACCTTCTCTGCAGAAATTTTTTTTGGGGATTATTTGTGCTTCAGTCTTCCACTTCACGATTGCAAATATTTTCTTTCTTCTTTCTCATTTCTCTGTTTTTGGTGGTGGGATTCTTTCCTTACTGTGTCACTCACTTTCCCATGAGCGATGCTGCAGGCTTGAAACTTAGAAGAGAAGAAGCTATCTTGGGTCACAGTCTGCCTGGCTGAAGGCAGAAAGGGTGTGGCAGGGGTACCCAGGGGAGAAGACTGCTCGGTGCAGGGCAGGCAGGAAATATCCGGAGCAGCTGGGTCAAGATCACACCTTCCAGATCCAGTGCCCTAGGTCCTGACCTCCTCCTGGGCTCCCTCCTAACAGCCTGGCTGCTCTCTCCTCCCTGGTTGGAGCCACTGGTGAGCGTAGCATCCCACGATCCAGGAGTCATCTATACTTGAGGCTGTTGGGGGACATTGTAGATCTGAACCATAACATTTACATGATTCCCTTGCATGTTTTGTTTAGGAGAAAAAACTTATATTATACTAACATTTAAACATTTATTCTTTATAAAATAAAATAGCCTAGGGCCAGGGATATAACTCAGTGGCACAGTGCCTGCCTGGCAATCACAAGGCCATGAGTTAGATTCCTGATCCAAAAATAAATAAATGCATAAAATGGCCAAACTTGAATTAGTTTCCTAAGCTGTTGCTGACACCAGTAGCAACTGTGGTTCCTACCGAGTAACTCTGGAAGGTGCAGATTCACAATGAACGAGATTTCCTCTTGAGTGCTGTGCTTTCCCCTTGTGGGAGCACCTTCCCCTTCATGGAACTCTGCTGGGACATGGTGTGTCTTGTCTAAATTAACTCTGAGCTCTTTATCAGCATGCAGTCATTTTGCCCTATGGGACCAGGAGAAGTCACAAAGTCAAAGTTGATAGTGTTTCATCAAGATGTTCCATTCTGGGGCAAGTCCAGAAACTGTCACATACAATTGTGTGTTGCTCTGAAGACTGTCACTGCTGCAGGCCCAGTTGCGGCCATGTCTCACAGTAACAAATTCAAACCAGGTGCCATGCATGGCACAAAGCAGGCTTCTGGTTTGCAGCCAGATTTACGGCCTTACATCTTTTTCTTTACCAATCATGTCAGCACTATTATCATAGATTTGCTCTGTGCAATCTTTGAAATTGTTTAAATAAGGCTGACATTTTAAAGCTAATTTTATAAAAAAAATTTAGTCAAATCCTTTGAAAATATTTTTCATAATTCTCACAGCTAATACGATGCCTGTATGGTAGCATTTGGGGAGGTACCATCTGAAGAGTTGCGTGGTGTTTTGCACTGTGAAGGTGGCTGGGCCACCACTCCATGTAGCTGTGAGAAGCCGTGCCAGCACTGCAGCCCCTCTGGACCAGGAGTGGGAACCCAGGGGGAGCCAGGGAGCCATGCCTGCCCCACTGAGTCCGCTGGAGGGGGAGGATTCTGCCAAGAGCTTCTGATACTCAAGTGCTCCCCACTCCTGAGCAGTATGTGTTTCTAGCTTTGACAGACACACAATCCACAAACCTTCGTGGTGTTCTCATAGGCAGGGGAGGAGGCACAAGATCATCAGGTTGCACCAGCTGGCTCCAATCGGACTGCTGGAATTGCTCTACCGGGGCCCGCTGGCTGGACTGGTGACCCATGAGTTTCCCTGATGACTTGCAAATCCTGTCCACAATGGTGACCTGTGTAGGGCCTCATCATCTTCCCATACGCTGTAAGCTGGAAACTTGAGGTAAGCATTTTTCTTTTTCTTGTATTGACAGGAAACAATACCTGATACATCCTGGTCACTTCATAAATACATGTTGAATGATGGCCATGATAAAGATCATTCTTTGTAGAGGTTTTTACAAACAACATTAGAAGAAGTTGGCTGAACTGTATAGAAAACATTTTGATGAAACTTGTGATAATGAAGGGCCAGTGTACTTCCTATGTACAGTGATGGTTTATGTGGAAATTAGGGACCTGTAACTCTAGAACAGTGTCTTTTATTGTGCTATATATAAAAACAACTCGTGAATCTCAGCCTCTATTTTGGCATGTGATTTTAGTCCATTTATACTGACACACCTAATTATACTGCCATACTGTCATTGTTTGATTTAACATGTCTCCAAAAATTTCATCTCTTGCAGAAGTGACTGGACCACAAAGTCACTTCAGTGAGTCAAGTTCATGCCTGAGTTGGCCACTAGGTGGCGGGGTCCAGAGAGAGGAAGCAGGTCCCTTGGGCCTTCGAGGCTCAGCTCTTCCCAGCCCTTGCCCTTCCTCTGGCTCTCCTCCGGTTTCCTAGCTGCCACGAGGTGAGCAGCTTTCCTCTCCTGTGCCCTGCCACGGTGATGTTCCTTCCTTGGAGCCAGCTCAGCATGGACTGATGTCTCTGAATCTGGACCCCAAAGGAACCGTTTTAGGTATTTTGGTCACAGCAGCCAGAAGGTGCCTAAGTCATGTCACACAATACTTTCTTTCTTTAACCACTGATCAGCTTTTAAGACTTTTCTAGTTTGCCGCCATTTCAAATAATGCTGAATTAAATCTTCTTATGTATGTCTTCTGTTGAAACGTGCATTTTTCTTGCATAAATATCTAAACATCAGGCTATTGAGTTGCAGGATATGCATATGTTTTGCTTTAATTAATACTGGTAAACAGTTTTGCAAAATGATTTGGATTAATTTTGATTCCCAGTTTGGCAAAACATTTATTTATGAACAAAACCGAAGAAAATGTTATCTCAGTTGAGTTGTGGTAAAATCATCATTAAATTAAAGAAGTGGAAGCCAAAGGCAGTCACTAGTTTAAGGGAATGAGTGCATCCTTGGCTTGGCATTGATTTGATCTTCCTGATGATCCAAGCATTGAGCTGACCTCATATTTTCAAATGCAGTCAGTGGACCTCATGCCTAATTCCACACCCAACATACTATGTCCTTTGTATAACATTACTGTGTTAATTGGAAATATTGTTTATTTTCAACCAAATTGCCAGCTATGCAGCCAGGTAAGGGTCAGCAATCTGCACATTCTGATAGCTGCCAGTCCTGATGTCAGCACCTACCCGCTTGCACACAGGCCCATCTTCCTGGCTGGTGTTACACCATTTATTACAAATAACCTTGAAAAATATCTGCAGATAAGAAAAATAAACATTTTAAGGTACCAGTGAGTGAAGGGCTATAAATGTTAACATTTACACCATGATGTGTTTAATAAATGTAACCCTGCCTTTTATACATGTGTACACATCTTTCCAAGTTCCAGAGCCTCTATAGCCTGGTGACTAAGTGAGATCTAGCTGACAATTTCTGAATAGTGTGGTGAATTGTTAGCAGCCTTGGAAAAATAAAAAGAAAGAAAAGGAGGAATTCTTTGCTGTGGGCAATGGATTTGATCCATGCCAAGGCAGGCACTGTGTGGTAGGCATCATTGTGATCAGTTCCTCTTGTGGCAAAGGTCAGCTGTTGCTTCTCTGCATAAAGAAATGTTGGTGATGACAGCAACATTAAATGTGTTGAGTGCTGACCAGGTACCCAGCTTGAGCTCACTGCCTTACATATGTGTTTGTGCCACACAAGAATGTTGGAGGTAGGAACTGTCATTTCTCTTTTGCAGTGAGGAAAGAGAGGTTTAAAGAAATTCAGTAAATTTCTCCAAGACCCTCATGCCATTACAGAGAAGGATGAGACCAAACTGGAGGCCAAAGGAACTTCAGAATCCAGGTCCTAAAGCATCAAATTCAACAGGATGTGGGAAAAGTGGAGGCAGAAGGAAGGTTAGTAAAAGGAGAACAGCTGGGGAAACTTCTAGGGAAGCAAAAGGGGAGAGAGAGAGAGAGAGAGAGAGACAGAAAGACAGACAAAGGCAGAGACAGAGACACAGAGAGAGACAGAGACACAGAGGGAGACAGAAAAAGAAGCGGTTTAAAATAAAAATTTAATCAATTGCACTGTGACAGATAAGATATAAGAAATCCATGTAAGTCAGATATAAAAAGAATTTGAGAAAAGAACCTCCACATTGTGTTTTTCATAACTAATGAATGCCTCAAGCCCAAGGTGGCCCTCAAATGCCAGTTGCGTTGGCCAGCATTCTTGATGTTGAGACACAATACCCGATGCCCATAACTTGAAAGAGGAGAGGTTTAGTTTTGCTCACATTTTTAGTCTATGATCTGTTGGATCCAAGGCAGAAGCACCATGGGAGAAAGATGAGAAGGAGCAAAACTGTTCAATTCACGGTGGCCTGGAAACAGAGCAGTGGAATAGCTCCAGAGTGAAGGACCATATATAGTACTTGGGGCCAAACTCCATGACTCACCCAGACAGCCAGGAGTGTACTTTTCTAATCTGCTAGACATCTCTTAATCCAATGAAATCGGCCTATCAGTTGATTAGTAGTCACAGTCCACCCCTTCTTAACTTGACACTCAAACACATCCCCTTAAACCATAATTAAAAGACAATACCAAGTTCATAACTCTGTGTAACATAATACAACTCTCCTGTGCACAGCTGTGCAAAAATAATCCCTTCCCCAAAATCTCAAGCATGCCAGCAGTTTTCAAAGTCCAAGTCTAAATCTTTTTCTGAGACTCAAGGAAAACTCTTGGCTCTGAACATCTGTGAAAATAAAAAAAACAACTTGTGTAATCCCAAGGCACAATGACACAGAGAAAACATTCTCATTTTGAAAGTGGGATTGTGGCTAGAAAAGAATAGGAATAAAGCAAGACTAAAACCCAACAGGGTAAACGCTAAGTCCTATAGCTCCATATCTGGCGTCTGGATCATATGGAGGTAAAACTATGAATTTCAGAGGGCTTGTGTGACCCCACCCATATGGCCTTGCCTGTTACAACTCACATGGCCTCTCTCTTTGGTTAGCTTGCTCACAGGCTGCAGGATTCCTTGACAGACATTTGTCTTTCCTGGCACTTCAAACTTCCTGGGCTCTCCACTGGATTCATGCCCACAAGTTCACTCACTACCTTTTCAGAAGCTCCTTTCCTGAGTGCCCAGGCCTTCCTTTGAAATCTTGATGGAAGCTTTACTGACCTCATAACTCATGCATTCTGCATGGCTGCTGTGGATGATGCCAAGGACTGCTGTCAATGGAAGCCATAGCTAGACGCCCCTTTGGCCATGGCTAAAACAGCCTCTTGAGTGCCTGGATAGCTGTGCCACTGAAATGAATCCTGGGAAACCAGTTCCCCAGTAGGCTCTTCTTCAGCAAGAGTCCCAGGGCCCTCCCTAGCCTGTGATAACTTGGGTCCGGCTGATTTCTGAAATGTCCTCAAGGTATCTTTCTTCTTATTTCTGTACAAAATGCAGTGACACCTTGATTTACAAACTTAATTTGTTTCACAGTTTTGGGAAGGATAGCTGTGTTTGTGTTTGTGTTTGTGTGGGGAAGATGGCCAGGATCATGTTGTTACCCAATAAAGAGCTTGTGAATAGAAGCTAAAGTTTGCTGAATGTTTTGGTTTGCAAATCGAGTTGTTTGTACCCTCACCTCTTTTGGCTTCAACTCTACATGCACTTCCTTCCAAAATGAAATTTAAATTTTCAAGATTTTTTTCTTTGCCTTTTGCCTCCTGGTTCTCACTAATAAATTTAGTTAATACCATTTAGTACTCATGTCATAACCTGAATGTTGGACTGTTTTGAGATTCCTGATGCCAAATTAATTAATTTACCATCCTCAAGTTTAGTCTCTGGAAAATTTCAGGAGATGGGAGACAAATATAGAATTTTTTCCCAAGTATAACCTATATGGCCTATAATCCAACTGCCCACCAGGGCTTTGTTCCTAAATGAAACCTCCAATGCCTGGCCTTTACTGTCCTCATTCCTATCAGCATTCTGATATTCTGAGCTCCTGCCAGAATAATATATCAGGCTCTGCTTACAGTATGCTAGGATTTCCCTAACCTGAATATCTAAACCTCTCCAAATACCTCCCACAAAACAATTTCAAAGATTCCTGAATCCCATGGTCAGGTATGGTCACAGAAATGGCCCCACTTCTCTGGTATCAATTTTCTATATTAGTCAACTTTTCAACTCAGAGAATAAAGTAGGTGACACATACAAATTAAAGATAAAAGGATTTATTTTTACTTACATTTTCAGATGGTGCAGCCTACAGTAACTAGCTCCAAGACAGGAATATCATGGAGCAAAGGTGATCATTTCATAGTGCTCAGGAAGTAGAGCAAGAAACGGGCAGAGAAACAGGGGCAGAGAGGAAGTGGTCAGGAAATAGATATAACAAAGGACATGCTTCCAAGACACCCAAGAGTGTGCTTTATTAATCCCCTAGGTGGCTCTCAAGCTATAATTGGTAAACCTGATATATTAATTTTATTGGATTAAGAAAGAATTGCCTAGCAGAATGTTAAAGCACATTCCTAGGTATAGATGAGGGAAAAGGGAGGTGTAGCCTTGAGTACCATATATGTCCCTTCACTCATTCCTTTTTGGCAGTGCTCCTTTGCTCTGCTTCTAGGCTGTCATGAACTGAGAAGCTTTGTTCCTCTATTTCCTTCCCTCATGATATTTTTGTCTTGAAGCCAACTAATCACAGGCTGAAATTATGAAGTGATTTAAACCTGTATTTCTTTAAGTTGTGTATGTGAGGTTTTGTGCAGGTACTAATGGCTGCTTTTAATGAGATTTATAGTGAGAACTAGGAAAGAAAAACCGAGGAAAAGATTTGAGAAACAAATATGTGCCCAAAAAGAACCGTATGTAAAGTTGGAGCCAAAAAGGGTATGGCTGCTGGAAAGATTAGCATCACTAATAGAAAAAAAGTACTTTGAATGGGGAAGCAAACAAAGATCCTTTGAAGGTGTCTTAGGAACCAACAACACTCCCACACTGCAACCTCAACGGTGCAGAAGTATAAACCAGCCCAGCCGACAGGCTGACAAGCAAGGCCACAGGTGAGGAGCCACCCACGCCCGCTGGGACTCTGACTTTATTACCATGTGCCAGATGCCGGACATGGAGCTATAGGATTTGCTATTTGCCCTGTTGCATTTTGCCTTGCTTTGGTCCTGTTTTTCTCTCCCCCATTCTGTTGCACACTGGGAATATGTTACTCGGTTTTTTTGATTTTCAGGGGTATGCTGTGAATTTTGGAGGAGACTTTGGACTGAAGTTGGAGCAATATTGGAACTATTGAGACATTGGGGAAAGAAAGAGAGCAGTTTTGTATGAGGACAAATTAGATCATGTTAGGCAGAAGCATGGCTTTGTGAGTAAGTGTGATTTAAGGAAATGAGTTTGAGTAACAAGTGACAAGGGGTGGAATGTGATAGTTAGGCCGGACTTACCGCATGATTGGCTTTGGAAGCCACCTAGGGGACTAGTAAAGTACATTTTGGGGGTGTCTGTGTGGGCCATGGAGAATTGAGCTTGAGCACTGCAGCTATTCCCTGGCCACTTCCTCTCTGGGGCTGCTCCCTTGTTCTGTTTCCCAGTCTCGAGGAACCAAGCATCTTGGCTCTGCCACATCCTTCTGTCATGATGTTTCTGCTGTGGAGCCAGCTGACCATATACTGTGAGCACTGTGAGCAAACAACTCTTCCTCCTCTAACTCACAGATATTGGGTATTTGATCCCCATAATAAAAAGTTAACAAATCCAGACTCCAAGAAAGTACTTGCTTCTTGCTTTCAACCTTTGGCTATAGCAATCATTCATCAAACCTTGCAACATTGGATTATTGAAGAATTACTTTTTTCTTCTCTTAATCTTTAATAAAGTCTTTTCCAGTTTTCCTTAGCAATCTCCACATACCCACATACATTTTGAACTTGCATGGTACACATTTTGCACACTGTATCTGTTCAATGATTGGGGTGAAGGTTGTGCCTGCATTATCTAAATAGTTCTACTCAATTTGGAACTTAATGTGTGGTTTCTGAATCAACACCATTAGTTTCCCTGGGAGTCTGCAATAAATGCAGAATTTAATACCCATCTTGTACTTTCTAAATCAGAATTTGTGTTTTAACAAGGTCTCTAGCAGATATGTATTCCAACTGCATCTGGAAAAAGAGTATTTTTTTAAAGAAAAATTTAATTTCATAGCAAATGGAAGAACAAGATAGAGATTGTCCACATACCTAGGACTACCACCTGCACACTTCCTTCATTGTTAGTATCACTCACTGCACAGATGTTGCAGTCCATGGATCTACAATGCTGCCTCGTAACACCCCAAGTCTGTGGTTTATGTTTGCATTCCCTCACGGTGTTGCACACTGTATGGTCCTGGATGAATGCATGACACACACTCTCTGGCGCAGGACCACATGGAGCACTTCCACAAGGTGTTCTGAAAGCTCCAGTTAGCTGTACAGTTGCACAGGGTGAGAACTTCCTGGTAGTTTTCCAGAGAAATCTTAATAGCATAAATAGTTGGTTATCTTGCAACAAGATTAAGAGATAATCTTCCATAAGCAGGTAGTGTCTGCATTTTCAAGAGTTTTCCCTGGGATACTTGTTGAGCATGAATATATGAACACCAGCCAGCTAATTATTGGATTTTTGTAGTCAAATCCCATTCACACACTGGGGAAGACCTCTTTTGGTCATGGGTTTTCCATGTGAAAGTAGAGGAGCATCCTAAACGTCAGTCCAGAGGTGGGACACTGCTATCCAGGACCCCTGGTGGTGTGACACCCCATGGTGTGGCGACTGGGCAGCCCCAGGATGACCCCTGTCCAGCTTCCTAGGGATTGATCTGGTCCATCGGGGTTGAGCCCTGTCTGGTTTGTACTATCTGAATGTAAATCAGATCCTTGGAAACAAAGGAATCTATCTATAAGAACCATTGTGATGTACTGTAGATAAACTGCAGCTACTAATTGAAATAATTATATAGTTAATTACCATGCATAGCTCTTGTGTTACTTTGTCATTTAACTTTTCCCATTAAAGTGTGGGGTGCCTGCTTCTTGGGCTTTGTCCCTGTAGTTTCTGGTTCAGTGGGCTGAGCTGGGGCCCAAGAGTGCACGCTTCAAAGGTGCTAGAAGGTGAAGAAGATGTTGTCAGCTCATAATCATCCTTTGAGACACACAGCCCTAAAGACAGCAAAGAAGCAGCCAGTAGTGGTAGCAAGCAGCAAATCCCACCCCCACCATGAACTGTCACTGATTTTTCTTGTGTGCCTGTCTGTCCCCAGCTGCAGTTTCTCTTCTTGTCTGGATACCTGACCTCCAGAGCCCACAGGTGGTGGCCAGGCCAGGGAAGGGCAGTGCTGCTGTCTTTGGCTACTTCAGCAGTTATGAACTTCTGTTTCAAAGATACAAGGCTTGGCCTATGTGACACCAGGGAGTTAAAGATGCTGGGCCAGTGCCAGCGGCTCACCATCGTCACAGACAAGAGGAAACCCCTGCCACAGAGAGGGGAACGCATAAGGAGGACCTGAGCCTCTCCTACCTTGCTCTGACAGCCTGGTCTAAGGGTGTTTTGTGTGGTAGTCCCTTAATCCAGTTTCCAGTCCCTTCCAGAACTCAGGTTGCCATATACTCCTGTTGTTCTACTGTGTGGTCTTAAGAGTTGAGGGCAGGGGTCTATTTCAGGGTCAGGGTCTCTCTTCTCCAGAAGGATTTGGCATCTCAAGGGCAGATCTGCTGAGAAAGCCAGTCAGCTCTGATCATGGCTACCTTCCTCTTCATAAGCCATGCCTGTCCAGAATGGTGTGGGCCGGACTGATGCCCCTTCACTAACGCAAGAGAGCTGCGGGCCTCAGAGTCACCTGGTTTCCTCAGACTGCTGTCACCGAGCTCTGGGTGACCAGGCCATCTGCTGTACATCTTCCAGGACTTAGCCATGGACCAGCGTGCTAGCACTGACCACTCTGGGCCACTTGGTCTCAGCCTGGCCTTTGCCTGAGCGCTGTCCCCCATGGCCAGCTCCCTACACTTGTTGCCTGAGATTAAAACTCCCTGAATGTTTCCAGAGCTTTCATCAAGTCTTCATATACATGGGTCCTGTACCCTCAGTGCTGGCTAAAATCAGAGTGCCCTTGGCAGAGCTCAGAGACCATTTTGAGCCTGGTAATTTTCATCTAGTAGCACTTGTGCAATGGGCCAGGTCCTCCCGGTCGGATCAGTGATTTTGCTAAGCCACCAGGAGGCCAAGGGGAGGGGACAAAAGCTCCTTTCTAGGTAAAGCCACGGTGAGGATGGGCAAAGCTGGCCTTAGGCCAAGCATCTCAAACCATGCATCAAACTTCTGAGGTTAGACAAAATTGGAAACATATTTGGAGAAGTTAATTCTCCTTAATTTTGAAACCCATGTGTATTTCAAGGGAAATTTAATCCGTGTGTTTCTAATTCATTTACACTCAACTCATCAAAATATGATTTTGAAAGAATTGTTTCATTTTTACATCCAGGAAATATTATGAATCCTTTTAACAAGATTCTTGAAAGCTTGAGTAAAATGTCTTTGGATGATGAAACTACATTTGGCTGGTCCTAAGTGGGGCTCACAAACAGCAGAAAGTAGAATAGCTCTGGAGCCGGGTCCTTGGCCTAGGCTAGGGTGGTCCTGTCCAGTGTTAGGCACCATGGGTCAGTGGCAGGTGCCACCACCCAGTGGTGCTGCCCTGTCACTGCACTAATGGGCCCTTGGCGGGCTGCTGTCCCAAGTGAAGGCTGAGCTGACCCTTAGCTTTAGTTTTCATTCCGGTTTCTCTAGTGCTTAAACTAAGGCTTTGGCGCTATGGGTTGAGATTAGCAGGAGAGCACGTAGAAGAACCGGGCTGCTGGATCTGCCTAGGCTGGAGAAACTCTGGGAAAGAAGGGAAAGGAAGTGGCCAATTTCCCGTAATTAAATTAATTTGTAAAGAAACAGTGGATGGGATCAGTTATAATTTCACATACAATTTCTGGGATGAAAAATAAAAGCATTCTTATTAGATAAAATATTAGATTTAAAGATGGAAGAAAAGTGGAATTTCCTTTAATGCCTGTGTTTCTAAAATATGACAGTTCCTGTAAGACATCAAGTCAAAATGCATCTGCAGTTCTTGGGGTCCACGTGTGGTGAGGGCAGAGCCCTCTCGCTTTTGAGAATAAAAGAATAAAGCCTCCTCCATTTTTGATTTATAAACTTCCCTTTCTGGGCAGTGTTCTGGGTGGGTAGGCACTGCCAAACAATAGCATTTAATTGTCATGAGCAATCAGCAGTAGGGGTGCAGGTCCCTGGGGGCCACCTACAGTGGGTGACCCTGAGTGGGGTGGGACGGAGCCCCTTGGGAGCAGCCCTGAGGTGGGGTTCCAGAGCCCCCCAGCTGGGGAAAGGAGCAGTGTTTTGTCTGGAATCCAGGGAGGCAAGGGGAGTCCGCAGAAGCCAGGGCTGCCTGGGACCTTAGATTGAGCGGAGATGACACTCAGGTCTGTCGCAGGCCAAAGACAGCCAAGTTCTCTACAAAGTCTGTCTTCTGTGAACTTGTCTTCTTTCTTTCTCATAGCAGATGTTTATTTACTGCCTCTGCTTTTTGCTTTTTCCTTCCCCTCCCTCTCCCCCTTTCTTGCTCTCTTCCCTCCCTTTCCTGCTGGTGGCGGGGGGATCTAAGAGGGGCAGCTCTTTCAGAAAGAGACAAGCAGCACTGTTCACTGGGGATCAGGGGCTGTGGCTGTCAGGTCCCAGATCAACTCCCTCAGTGCTCGCAGAGAGTGCTGTTGGCTCCACAGATGTCAGGCACATCAGGGCAGGGGGCAGCGCTGCATGGAGTGGTGTCCCTCTGCCTTGGGTTTCTGGAGAAAACCAGCTCTGCCAGGGAAACCTGAAAACAGCAAGATCACAGCCACGCACCCCTTTCTGTTCCCTTTAAGAGCTCTTCTGATAGAAGCTTGGAAAATTACTCAGTTTCAAGATTTAACAACCATTGGATCATTTCTGGAGATGGCAGCTAGTTATTGAAATCAGTGAGAATCTGTAGCAGTAGAAATAGGTACAAAGAAAATCGGATCTTGAGTTAATTTTCTCATAGACACATCTTTCCTTTTGACCTATTTTTTCTAGCAGAAGGGTTTGAGTCTTAACTGTCCCTCTGTCTTACGTAGACAATGACTGAGATTTCAAATAGGCCATATCATTACTGTCTTGGTTACTTTTCTCATTGCTGAGACAAAATACTTACCACCCAAAGTTAGTGGAGGAAAGGTTTATTTAGCTCAGTTTGTAGGTTTCAGTCTATAACTGGCTTGTACCAAGGCAGGATGGTACATGGCACAGGGACATGGCAGAGGAGGAACAGCCTATGGTGGACAAAAGGCAGCCAAGCCATGAAACAGCAAAGAAGCAGCAAGTGGAAAGTGGCCAGTAGCAATGATAGCAGCCCTCTTTCTGTCCCTTATATTCTATTTGGGCAGCACTCACACCCAGGGAGGACCTTTTATCCTCCACACCCAGAACTGTGCCAAACCAGTCAGTGGACTAAATTAGCAATCACACACCAGCCTTAATCCCAGCCTCACATGCTCTAGATCCAGCTGCCTCTGCAAAGCTGCAGCAATGACAGCATGAGGCTCTGGGGGGCCATCTAGCCACAAGCCTTAACAAATATACACACCTTCAGAAATGAGGACACATGAGGGTCCACACAGGGAATCTCTACAAGCCAGGGTGGGGTCTGGAGCCCAGCAGGTGCCCCGGCAGCAGGAACCCCTCTTGGCTCCAGGGGGGTACAGTCTGGGGGCTCCAGGCTTTGTCCAGGATCACATTTCATGTTATAAGATGATGGTTTCGAGGGGTAATTCTGTGTTAATGATTTGCTACTCAATTCAGACTCCAAAATACCTTAATTTTAAATTCACATTTAACCGTAAGCATATGGGCTGCTTCTTATTTAACATGCGAAAGGAATGAATATATATGATCATAGCTTTGTATTTTTGGAACATGCCCTGGTGGCCATTACAATCAGAATAATTTCTGAATCTATTTTTTTTTTTGTGTGTGTATGTGTGTGCATCTGTTTCTGGAGAATTGATTGGATGTAATAAAATGCCCTTGTAGATCTTTGTTTTATTTATATCCGATTACCTTGGGAGGGCTGAGAATGTGATTTCCATTCCCTTCAGCACCAGCTGTGCAATGTGCTCTGCAGAGAGTGGCTTTTGTCCTGGGGTTCCTGGCACACCATTGGCTTCCCATAGACCCAGGAGAGTACCAAGGTGAGCAGGGAGGGCACTGCCTCTGCCCACTCTGCAGAGTCCATGAGGAGATCATGGGACAGGTGTGACTGTCACTGAGTGTGTGGCTGCAGTGGAGGGAAGGGCCAGCCCTGCCTCAGCTCTGCCTGCTTCTAAGTGCTGCCTTGGTAGTTGTCTTCTCCTTGCTGCCCCTGGACCTCTTTTTCCTTCTTCCCAGTGCTGGGCCACTACAGGCCCCTTAGCACTGTAGTATCAAGCTGGACTCTTAATTCTGGCCTGCTGGTGGTGCCTGAATCCAAGCCTAGAGCCACAACCTCCTCTCCATCTGCCCCGGCATCTCCTGTTCTCATTTCTCGTTGGCTGTGCTAAGCATGTGTCAGGTTATATGATGGCGACATGGAATTTTAGTTGCACCAATGGGCCCTGACCACACACATGGGATGGACCGCGTCCTGCACCCTGGGTCTGGCCCTCAGGAATTCTCATCCCATGGCACAGAGTGTGGCCTAAGCTGGGGCCATCCTTGTCTGGGGAGCAGCTGGGACAGGACCAGAGGGCTCTGGACACCTTCCTTATTCTCTGTTTAGTGCTTTGCAGAAAAACTGGTCCAACACCTGCTGTGCAGTATAAGAGCCAGCTGCCCCTCACAGTGCAGCTGAGCTCAGGGCACCCTGGAAGTCCCTCCTGGCACCTGCCGTGCCCCTCCTCCAGTGCTGGTGCACAGGGCTGCCTGCCTTTCCGAGAACACCGACTGGTGCTTGGCTTTTGCTTGCAGAGCTCTGAGTGCCTCCCTGGAGGATGTGGCTATGGTGCCTGCAGTTCCTGCCTGGCCTTGGGCACACACACATCCTGGGATGTCTTTTCTGGCTCAATGCATCCCTGGGGTGTCACTTTGTGGTGCATTTCCCACCTTAATATGGGCTGGTTGTGGTGTGACCCCATTGTCTCATCTAGGTCAGCCCTAGAAAGCTATGATCATATATACAAAGCTATGATCATATATAATCATTCCTTTCACTTGTTAAATAAGAAGCAGCCCATATGCTTAGGGTTAAATGTGAATTTAAAATTAAGGTATTTTGGAGTCTGAATTGAGTAGCAATGCTCCACAGTGTTCATCCCTTCACTGTCTGAGGGCTGTGGTGGTAATATTCATGTGGCATAACTGGAAGTTTGCGGCTTACTTGGGTGAACTCCCCAGGGGAAAGCTCTGGCCCTGAGGACCTGTCTCATCGCTCCACTGGATGTGGCTGTGAGAGCCAGGTTGGGATGTGTGGGGCAGCTTTGAGCACACAGGGCAGCACCGTGGTGTGGGCGTGCATGGTGGGAGTGTGCCATAGCCAATGGGTGTTCACCTTCTACCACACACCTGGGCACAGCGACCACAGAAACGAGTGCCTGGGAACACTGCAGGGGGACTTCTGGGATCACAGCCCCAGGAATGCTGTGATTGCTGAAGAGCGAGGGCCCAGGAGCATGGCCCCAGTGGGCAGGACTCAGAGCTGAACAGGCACTGGCACTGGCCAGCCCCAGAGGAGCCACTGCAGATGCAGATGCTAGACAGAGGCAAGGAGTGCTGCCCCAGATTTTTGTGACTTTGAATTAAGATCTTTAGAAAATCAATCAGAGAGTACAGAGTTACAGCACTGACTGACGTCCACTGTGAGCGGGGCACCGGTCACACATCAGGCACAATGAGACTAGTGGTCACTATGGCTCACTGAGACCCATGGCGCATGGCTGGGCCCACTCTTCCCTTCATGTTCCCTGTGTGGGACACAGGTACAAGTGACTCAGGGCTGTCCTGGGAGCATCCCAGACAGCACTGTCACTGCCCAAACCTGCATGGCCACCAAGGGTTCTGTACCCTGAACCCTTGGCCACTAGCGAATTTTTTATTGTCTCCATAGTTTTGCCTTTTCCAGAGTGTGAACAGTGGAATTTTCTAGTTTGTAGTCTTTTGAGTCTGGCTTCTTCCACTTAGCAGGACTCACTAACGATTCTTCCAGGGCTTCTACGGCTTCAGAGACTCTTTTTCTCCCTAATGCTCCACAGTGTTCATCCCTTCACTGTCTGAGGGCTGTGGTGGCAATATTCATGTGGCATAACTGGAAGTTTGCAGCTTCGTTGGGTGAACTCCCCAAGTGCAGTTGTTGGATTTTATGGTAAGAATATGTCTTATAAAAAGGCTTTTATGGATTGTTATTCATAGCATTAAAGAAGGGCACAGGTCCTTAAGTAGAGGAAAAAATAAAGGGCACAGTTCCTTAAATAGAGGAAAGAAAGAATCCAACACTAGAATGAAATTGAATGGAAAAAGCATTGAAGAAAATCAATGGAAACACTCTGGAATTTTAAAAAGACCAGTAAATCACTTAACTTCTAGCAAGACCAGCAAAGCTGATAGAGAAAAACACCCAGCTTAGTGACCCTGGGAGACAAGGGGGACTTGTCTCATGGACAGTGATGGGTACAGGGGTGCTTGTCTCGTGGACAGTGATGGTGCAGGGGTGCTGTGCATGATCAAACACTCTCGGCTTCAGACAGGCACAGATCCACATCCAGCTGGTTTGGGCTGCGCATCAGCCTCTCCTAGCCTGTTCCGGTCAGCTGGGCCCCAGCTTCTGGTGAATCTAAGCTTTGCTTCTACCTGGAAGTCACAGTCACTTGCCCTGAGATGCAAGGGGAAGGTGAAACAGAATCAGGGGACAGAGAGGAGCTTTCTGCCGGGACTTCAGTATGACAGTCTCCCACTGCTGCCCAAACTGGGTCAATTTTGAGAATAAAAGAAAAAATTCTGCCATCAGTGGATTCTGGAGAAAAAACTTAAACAGGGACACTCCAGGAAGATGGGGTGTATGGCTTTCATAGATCTGGACCACACGGTCCAGTGAGGAGAAGATGATTAAGTCAAAGAGATGCATTGCATCCCTGCTTCCACCAGACACTGCCATGCATTCTGAAACGAGAGACTCAGCCTCTCTGAGCTGCAGATTTGGGGAAAACAAGGATCCGCACCTCTCTGGTGGTGGCTGTGGGGTAGTATTTAGGAAAGCGCTTTGTCACACATCAGGCACAATGAGACTGGTGGTTTTTATTATGCAAACTAACCGATGTAATTATGGTGACTGCATCGTCCTCAATGTGGGTCTGCTTAACTTTACACAATGGAGGAGTTCTCAGAAAATGAGTATGAATAGGAGTTTTGTAAGCTACCTCTTAGAAAGCTCACATTAAGCAAACTTCTCTGAGAATTCTACTATGACATGAAGGATGTATTTTTTTTTTCTGAGACTAGAAATCACCCCATACTTCCTTCTTCTGTCTTGGGAATTGCTTTTAAGCAAAGCCCGTTATGCATGGGTGCCCTTAAGGGGTCTCCCTAGCTGAATGCAGACAGCTGAGGCTACCTGGTGGAGCTTCCCGGCTGGGGTACAGGAGGAGAGAGTCCAGCATCCCCTTTGGGGCTCAAAAGAATGAAACCTGAGTTCCTGGTTTCAGTGCCCCGTGGGTGTAATTTAGTTCACATAATTCACATGGTGCCTTCAAAGCCCCAGAGCCAATGCATAGGGAGACGCAGCTGAGGTGGGAGAAGCGACCGAGGCCCCTCCCCAAGGCCCCATCCCTGTCCTGTCTTTCCTGGTAGACACAGAAGGCCCTGCTCACAGCAGCCTGCTGCCTCCTCCTGCATCTGTGCCACCATCTGGGATGACTTAGCTGTTGTCGTCAGGGCCTTTGAAGCTTGATTATAGGACCAGGAAACGTCAGCACCACAGAGCGGCCATCCTGCTGGGGACATGGGGACAGTCGCTTTCTCCCCTGCTGTTTGATCGTCTTCACATCGGGCTGAATGCTGGTGGTGGAATGGGCTCAAGGAGCCTCGCTCTTGAAGGAACAGAAAGGGACAGCTTCCCCCACCCCGCCTGCTTCCAGCGCCTTCCTAGAAGACGATGGATTGCCTCGATACAACGCGTTCCCGTGGTCACCCTTTGTGCTGACAGCCAAAGTTCTGAGGTTTCAAAGCACAAATCAAAATATAAATGCTGATAACATACTTTCCCATTTCTTTGGCTGTCTCTACTGCCAATAATGAATTCTAAAGAAACAGGCATGAATGTAAATAAGGATTATTTTTGATGGTAAAAACTTTGTTAGCACTAGATTAAGTTTTAAAAATCACTGGCAGATTACTGCTGTAGAAACGTTGTGTTTAAATGGAATCAAATCAGTACTGTGCTATTAGTGTATACGGAAAAGGCGACTAAGTCACATGTATTTTGTGGTTTTATTTTAGAAAATAAAATGTATGTGAATGAAGTGATATATTTGAGTAATTAGGAGTCATCATCATCACTGTGGAGTAGAACCATAGAATATGTTCCTTTTTTCCCCCTTCTCCCTTCTCTTTGCTTATTAAACGTTTTGAATGATTTTATCATGGACTTGGGTCACATCTGCAATAAAAGTCACTGTATAAGGTAAGTTTAAAAACATGACGTATACAGTAATATCAGTGCTCCAGGAAGCGGAGTTAGGGAGAGCACCAGTTTGAGCTCAGCCTAAGTGACTCAGCAAGACCTTGTCTCGAAGATAAAAATGGGCTGGGGGTGTAGCTCAGTGTGAAGGCCCGGGGTTCGATCCACGGTACTGTACGCAAAACAAACAAAAAACGAAGTACCTTGAAGTTTAAAAACAGCGCATAAACATAACGCGCCCCGGAAATGCAGAGACAGGCGAGAGAGACACAGTCGGAGGCAGGCGCGGGAGTTCGGGGTAGGCACCACAGAAGGGCAATCACTGGCCACATGCAGCATGGTGGGCAGAAGGAGTTCTGTGCTGGTGTCCAAGTGTCTTTTGCAACCTTGGGGTTCCCAGGTTGGGAAGCCAGGGCCTCCGGGGTGGCAGGGTCTAGTTACACAGTCCTCTTTTCCCTCTTCACCACCGATTCTGACTGAGAGCATCCGGGTCTCCGGCCCCTGGCAAGGTGGGCACAGCCCAGGAAGCCCAGCAGCACAGGCCGGCTGGCCCAGGTGAATGCTGCCACGCTGTTTTGCCCTCCTGTCCTCTGTCCCTGGGCTCTGTCCACACATCAGGAGGGGACAACAGCACCTGACATGGTAGGGCACAAAGCCAGGACAGAGGAGTCCACCTTGGGTGTTGCTGAGCCATGCACCAGCCCCAGCAGACCACCCTGTCTGGGACCCATCAGGCACTAAGTCCCAGCTGGGGGGCTGCTGGGCAGCTGTTGAACCAGTCTCCCCCGGGCAGCAGTGTGCAGGTGTTGCTCACTGGCCTGCAGTGGGTCACACGCTGATAACCCAGTGTGAGATGAACGCAGCTTAAGCAGAAAACATGCTCTCCGCACCACCCCTCATTGTCATCTAGGTGCAGTGGACCCCTTGGTGTCTGCTCAACTCTGGTCTGGGTGGGGCCAGTGGTGCTGAGCAGGAGGCGGGGATCGGCAGGGTTCCGTTGCGTCTTTCTTGGAGCTCGTCATGTGAACTCTTTCCAGCATTCTTGGGAAATAGTTCACAGGGTTCCACTGCAGAACCACAGTTCACTGCATGCGACTGTAAGAAAGACAATATTAATGTTTGTTTCAAAGATGAACTCAGTTACCTCTCAAACCGATCTAATGAGGTCAGTACCGTTAGCGTCCCTACTTGGCAGAGAAACGAACCGGGGAGCAGTCTCCCACTCACCCTAGGTGAAACCACTAGGAAGTAGTGTAAATGAGGTTGGAACCCCGCTGTTTGGTATTAGAATGGGCATCCTTAACTTTGGAACTCAGGATTGTTTTCTCAACGCAAAGAGACAGGAAAAGCTATAGCTGACCCTCAAAACTTGTTGAATCTTTTGGCATCAGAAGCTGGTATGAGCAGCTTCTAAGCAGAAGGGAGGAAGCCCGTCACGATGCCCCTCATTTCATGCCACGATTTGGATTCAAGGGCAAACACCTTGGCATAGGCCTGCAGGATGTTGGGCTGATCTCTCCCAGCCCCTGCCCAGCCCAGCCCAGCCACTGTGCAGAGCACACAGGCCTCCTCTAGCAGGGTGTGGCAGTGCCTGCCTGCAATCCCAGCATTTTGGGAGGCTGAGACAGGAGTTTTGTATATTCAAGCCCAGCCTGGGCAATTTAGTGACTTAGTGAGTACCTGTCTCAAAATAAAAAGTAGAAAAGTGCTGGAGACACAGCTTACCATTACTTCAGTCCTGTTCTTCCTAATATGGGGTCAGTATGTTGCGAGGATGACCGTAGACCCTCAGGGAAACTGGGCCTGGCCTGGAGCTGCTTAGAGTTTTATTCTGGTCCTTCTCAGCCTTTTACATACAATGCTTTGCTTGCAGGGGAGCTGATCTCTGTGGAGAACCATGTGTGGGCTTCCTGGAAGGAGTTGGGGGCCCCCTCTGTGCTCCCCTCTTCTTCACTCGGTGATACTGTGATTCTGGCTATTGCTGTCTCTGTCCCTCCCTCTGGAATCTCCCTCTGTCCTAAGCCCCAGCCTCTTCGGGCAGTCCTTCCATACCTCCCAACAGCTGTGCTCTCTGGGCCTCCCAGCTCTGGCTCACTCCCACAGTGCTGCAGGTCAGCAGCTCCTTCGTGCACATTGGAGCCCTGAGGGTGAGCTCTGCCTTTCTGGGACCCTGACCCACACAAAGCCTTCCTCCCCAACCATGCATCGTTCCCTGCTTGCATAGCATCTCTTCCCATGGATGGGAAAGTGAGACAGCTCTCTGAGTGCTGGGATTACCATGAAGATGTGGCCCACCATTCCTTGGAAGGCGCTATGCTGGCTCCCTCTACCACCTTCCCACTGCATGAGTTTCCTGTGACCTGGGCACATAGTGACCACAGGCACATGGAAGAGGTTATAGAGCATCCTTTCCTGCCCTCATTGAGGTCCAGGAAGTTTATAATTGTAATCCCAAGAAGAAGTTGGAATTCTAGGGTGTTAATTCCAATCTACCACTTCCAGTGCAACCCACAGAAAGAAGAAAGACACTGAGACATATACACAGTTGTGGGGAGCAAAGGGGTCCTAAGTCCAGCCAAGACAGTGGTTCACCAGACAAAGGCCTCACCCAGAGCCTAACCTGCATTTTACTAATGCTGCATGAGGCGACTGGTTTGGGGATAAGTGACAGTGAGTATGGCAGGAAATAGGTGACTGACATGACTACTGTGAACTGGGCTAGGTAGGAGGTCTGAGATCACCTCTGCAATAAGCAGAGGGCAAGAAATGCAGAAGGAAGGGAATCTGCGTGCACAATAGGCGGTGCACAATAGGCGGTGCACAATGTGACACAGCTGAGGCGATATCTAATAATCTGGGGTCGGTGCTTCAGTTCTGATGTACAGTCCTTTTTGCTCTGGGCAGTCACAGCCTCTTTCTTAAGGCTCGGTCCCTGCTGACAGCGTGGAGCACGGCTCACCCACATATCTGGGGAGTCACTGGGTGGGTAACACTGACCTGTCCCTTTGCTTCAGAGATGACACATCAGCTCCTCAGCCGGCCCAGTTGAAGGGACAAGGAAATAGCCCAGCCAGCTCTGTACATATCAGCACATAGTGATATTATCAGTACATAGAGATAGGGCCAGGTTTATCCAGAATGGAGATTGTTGCTCTTCTTCTCAAGGAGCATCAAGTATGGTCACCTCTGTGGTTCCCCACAGGTGTAACAAAGGATCACCCCCCATCTACGAGTGCTACAGGAATCATGGAGTCATTTTTCTTCTCTTGCTGTCCTTGGAACTGCTGGTGCACTGGAGATCTGTGAGCCTCAACAGAGGAGAGGGGTCTCTTGGCCAAGATCTGAGTCAAAAATGCATTATGGTGCTCTCTGTCCCTGTGACAGAACACTGCCATAAATCAATTTAAAAGAGGAAAGATGTAATCTGCTCACAGTTTCATAGGGCTCAGGCCATGGTGTGGATCATGGTGTGGATTCTACAGCTTCTGTGGGAGGTAGAACAGCCTTGTAGGCGGTGCACAATGTGGTGTAGTTGCTTACTTCATGGTGGCCAAGAAGCAGAGAGAGACCAAAAGGGGCTGGGGTTCCCGTGGTTGGACTTCCTTCTTCTAGGTCCCACCTTCCAAAGGTTTCACTGCTTCCCAGGAGCTCTACACGATGAAATCTTGGGGGGTACTTCAGAACCAGATGACAGCAAAGTGCTTTCTGAATCAAAAGGGAATAAATGAAGAAACAGGAGAGACGTAGCAGGTAAGAGGCGGCTCCATCCTACAGCTGTTGAGCAAATTCCCCCTAACCCATCCGCAGCCTGGTCCTCAGAACTCTAACCCAGGGCTGCCCCCACTCAGCAGTGCCTCGGCCAGGTTCTCCCAGACACACTCCCAGTGGGCCCTGATCTGGGGGACAAGGGGCCATTGAGCGTCTCGTCCAGCTGCTGCACAGAAGCCTGGTTCCTGACAGCTTGCCTGATGCGCTCCTCACCAAACCACACAGACTGTTTTCCTGCACCCCAGCTTGCACCACTTGGCTCTTCTTGAATCAGACACCTCTGATCCCCTGCCTGGGACCTGGGCCCACCTGCTTCCTGGTGCCAAATTCTGTGCAGCATGCAGCTGTTATTGGAAAAGCCTGGGCACCTTGAGCACTGAGCTGAGCTCCCAGGCAGACAAAGCCTCACTAGGAGGATGGGCTTGAGACTTCAAGCCCTCGGGAGGCTCAGAGATGCTGGGTGTCTGTGGTGGTTTTGTGCTGGATGCAATGGGCAAGAAGCTGAAATCCCAGCTTAGAGATGCAGTCCTTCTGCAGGTCTAGCCCGTCTTAGCATGAACCATGGCTCAGGTAGCCAGGGACAGCTTGAACCACAGCTCAGGTAGCCAGGGACAGCAGAGGTCTGTGGACAGACAGACAGGCACACACTGCCCACCTTCACTGGCCCTTGCCTTCTCGCCTTTATTCAATAAGCCAGCGATTTGCTGGTGCATGAAAAAGTAAACAGAAAATAAATAAACTGTGGAACTTGAAGGAGGATTTTAAAGTTAGGAACCTGAGGGTGGGGGGGAAGAAAAGCTGTGGAGTGAACATGAAAATAAACACCCTACACCCAAACAGCTAGAAGCCTGCAGCAGCCTGCGAACCTCCTGCTGGTAAAGATGCTAAAGTGGGTTAAATTGACCAAAACTGGGCTTGGAGATAGAGAGAAATTTGTGTTTTATTATTTCTCTTTGCAAAGGTGTGAGAGGCGGTTAGGTTGCACCAGAGGAAGCATTTGAAGATTTTCTCTCTGCTGCTTGTTTCTGGACCGCGTGCTGAATGTGGGGTAGGAAATATGTGTTTCTCAGTAATAGGTAGATATTTTTACTTATGTATATATATATTTCTTTTCTTGTTGAACCATGATAGTAAAAATGATTAGTGGAGTTGAAATCTGCAGTAATGCACAGAGCGCTGGCTACAGTGTTTAGGAGAGCTAAAATATGCAATAATTGATTTTAACATGCGCTGTAATCGGTTCCATACGCGTGGCTGTCAGCTGCGATGCGTCATAATTAAACTGACATGCTCAGGAACCGGCCACTGCCGAGTGCTCGCCCAATGCTCCCACCGCGCACAGCGTGCCGCTCTCGCTTCCACGCTCCCGGCCAGGGCCCGTCTGGCTGGGCTTTATTTGCAGCCAGTCTTCTCCATGTTTTATCTATTTACCCCTCACATCCTCACCAACCTCCTGGAAAGGATTCCGCTCCTTTCCGCACCTTCTTTTTCACATGGTCGCATATTTTAGCTGGGATAGGGTGACACGCCATTTCCTAAGTCATCATAAATCAGACCTCAAATCGTGTGAGTGGTTGAGAACTAAATAGGAAACGAGACATGGCAGCAGATCCCTGAAAGTCCTGTAAGAGCCCCCCATCACGCCCCACTGGACTATGCTGGAACTGCAGTCAGAACATCATGTGGAGGGGGAACAGTGGCACCCTCTATATGGACCACGCTGTCCCCACCCCTGACACCTGGCCCTGTGGTCCTCAGTGTGCAGTGGGTGTCCAGCATGGCCTGCATTGCTAGTCCAGTCATTTTTCTTCTTTGTTTCTTAAAAGTGACAGCACATAGTCCAAGGGAGATTGATCTAAGGCGTGGGGGTCTTGGAATCCAGTTGCACCTCTGTTATTCATTTTCCAAAAACTTTTTTGTTTTTTATTAGGGGATCTTACTTTTACAAAATATTGGGTTTTCTTGTGTGCCGCACTGTCGCACATACATGTAACATATTTTGATAACGTCACCCTCCCATTTCTCTGGCTTATATTCCCCCTCTCCTTATGCCCTTCCTCTCATCTAACAATAGTCTTCCTCCTAACTTCATATCTTTTTATTTTAGATTCTGCATATTAATAAAAACACAAGATGCCTCTTTTTCCCTACAGATGACATAGCTTTGTTCTTTACAGCTGAATAAACGACCTTTGCATACACATGCATTTTCTTTACACGGTCATCCACTGGTGAGCTCCGACGCTGATTCTGTACCTGTGCTGTTGTGAACTGAGGTGCAGTAAACCTGAGTGTCATGCTCCCGGAGTGTGCTGACTTTAATTCCTTTGGGTGCTCATTGAGGAGTATGTCTTAGTTACTTCTCATTGCAGGGACAAAATTCCCAACATCCACAAGTTAAAGGAGGAAACGCTTATTTTGGCTCATGGTTTCAATCCATAGCCAGCTGGTTCCAGGGTAGAGTAGCACAGCAAGGGGGTGTCGAGGAGAAACGGTCTATGGCGTGGCAGGCAGCAAGCAGCAGCTGCCAGCCTGCCTTCCCTCTCTCCCTTTGCATCCCACCCAGGCTGCAAACTGCACCCACACCCAGGCTGGGTTTCCCTCATCCACAACCAGAACTATGCTAAACCAATTTAGTAATCACACAGGTTTAATCCTAGCATCACACACCCTGGATCCAGCCACCTCTGAAAAGCCCCACCTATGACTCCATGAGGCTTCACAGATAAATCTAGACATACGCCGTAACAGACTGGAACTGCTGGACCATGCAGCAGTTCTATTTTTCATTTTTTGAGGGACATCGCACTGATTTCTGTAGTGGCTATACTAATTTACATTCCATTCCCCCAACCCTCTCTAGCATTTGCCGGTTTTGCACTCTTGCTGTGAGCTTCCCTGACCAGGAGGAGTTGGGATCTCAGTGTAGTTTTGATGTGCAGGTAGCTATATTGTCCCCAGTATCATCAGTGAGTTTTCTTGGGGTTAGCTTTCTCCTTGGCACAATGGGAAGGTTACTCTTCCTACTGTCATCTCCATGTTGGGGACAGCAGATAGCACCCAAGTGTGACCTGTAAAGTGGCTTTCCTGTTGTGAAATGGCTCTTCACAATCACTGGGAACCAGGTCTGTGTCTGTTCAGTGTCCCATAATCGATGTTTCAGATCCAATGAAGAACCGGATCCCCCACCACTCCCCAAATCAAACCTCCTCTTCCTTCATCCTCACACCTGGGCCTGGAGGGCAAAATGTCTACAGACCACACGAAGCAAGTTCTCCACTTGCTGTTGACAGGTGTCTCACTGGCAGAAGGGTCCCTACATCCACCCTTCTAGGAGACAAGGTGGCATCTGGGTCCCCTTATTTCCTTGGAGGATCCATCTTCCATATACTCCAACTGGTCGATCTTGGTGACCCTTCATCTGTCCTCAGTGCATAGCCGGCCTTTGGCTTAACACCCACGATGAGCCCATGGACAGTTTCTGCTGGTGTCCACAGCCAGCAGTGAGATACTTTGGTCCATGGCCTGAGAAATGCTCCACGGTGCGGCCCTCTAGACAGGAGCCAGACCCATCATGCAGAAAGGGGACAGTGAGCAGAGCTGAAGGCGAGCACTGGCCTGGTGAGTTCCGGAAGACTGGCACTGCCCGAAGGCCTCTGCCTCTTGGTTAGATCACTTGAGCACAAACTGACTCAGGCTCTGGCTGGAGGGCTGAGGCCCTGTGCTACCGCCTGTCTCCTCAGTCTCTGCTCACTGCCAGCTCTACTCAAGAACCTGGCAGGGCATCAGTGAGGTCTTGACGGTAATCTTCTCTACTTCCTGTCATCATTCCAGTGGGATCACCTACCCTGCCTGCTGCTCCCTGGGCTGCACAGTCTTGGGGTCACAAGATGCAAGGCTGTCCACCAATTTGGAACAATCTCTTTACCTCTGGGTGGGTCTCAATCTTGGGGTGCATCTGAAATCCTTGAAGAGTGCCAAGAAACAGCTGCCTGGGCCTGACCACCAAAGATGCTGGCCAATAGTCCTGCTTGGGTGGACTTCCAGGGAGCCCCCTGCTGACCTTTCACTTGGAGTATGTCTGTGGGCCACAGAACCACCACAGAAATGAGTATCAGCTCTCATGCAAGGTTTGAGATGCCAGCCCTGGCACTTAGGTGATTCACCCAGCTTTACCTACCTGTCAAATTGGGAAGTTGATCCTGTGATCTATAGATTTCCCTTAAAGATGCCTCCAAGTCTGGGAACAAAGAGCTAGTGAAGGTCTCCTTAGGGAAGACTGCTGTCATCATGCTGCCTCTCCTTTCTCTTTCAGACAGCTGGGACTTAAATGTGATACCTGGTTTCTGGAGAAATGGGGGAGGTGGACAGAAAACAACAAGAGAATGGGGCAGATATTAGATGCTGTGATTTTGAAGGCCCTGAGATAATTCTCCACCATCAAGGCATGCTGTTCACGAGCATATCCTACACTGTTTCCTAGGGTGGCTGGGTCATCTCTAGCTCTAAGGCTGAGCTCATTCCAGCTTGTTGTGAGGAGCAGATGGTATGGAGAAGCTCTTTGGAAGGAAGGCAGCAGGGAGCAGTCCAATGGGGTCCCTGTGGCAAGTGAGAACCATGCACAAGCCCGATTCTTCTCTACCCTGCATAAGCCCCTTGCTCCGAGGGACACAGCATCCTATGCTGGGGACCAGGAAACTCAGCAAACACAGCAAACATGGGTTCTTCTCCTTCCTTTGCAAAGAGGGATAGGGATGGGCTGGAGAGAGATAAGCAAGAGCGAGTCTAGGAAGCCAAACTGCGATATGATGGTGTCCACGTGCAAGACAGGGAGGTGGCAAGCAGTGGGCAAGCTTGGGGGCCACAATAGGACTGGCAGAGGCACCAGGAGCAAAAACGGCAGTGCAGGGTGGTGAGACTGGTAGGGTGAGGCCCAGCTCCAGTGGAGGTGAGCGGGCAGGACACATGTTCAGTCCACAGTCATGGCAGGTGCAGGGGCTTGGGGGTGAGTCAACGACGCATTGGTTGCTCCATGTTCTGGCAGCCAGGACCAACCCTGGCAGGGGCAGTGGAGGGCTCAGGGCAGGGAGTGAGGATAGGTTCCAGGGCTCCGGCGGTTTGGCCCTTCTGGGGCAATGGGTGGTGGATTGCAAAGCTCATTGAGGGTGTTTGTCCACAGCAAAGGACTGTGGGGGTGTGGGGCCCTTGTTCTGTCCTATTGACCTCTGTTTTCCTCTACTGCAAGCCTCTGAAGCTTGGCTTCTCTTCTTCCACCACTGACAAGCCTGGCCCTCTCCTTCCTGGCTTTACTTTGCATCTAACCTCTTTGTCTTAGGCAGTTACTAATTTCCCAAAGTGATATAACAAATACAACAAATGTCTCTAGAGAAAGTGGTGTAAAGGAGGAAGAGAAGGAGCTGGGAGTGTCCTGTGGGCTGGGGACCTGCCTTTTCCCTTTGGAGCCCTGTGGAAACACGTGGAGCTGAGTCAGACCTTCCACTCTCCCACTGGTCTCTAAACAGGATAACTACAAGGAATGACCCTCACCCTGGCAGAGTTCAGGCCCCTGGCCAAGGGCAAGTCCAGCACACCCTCGCCCTGCTGAGCTCCAGGTGCTCTGGGCACTGGCAGGGCTCCCAGCCTGAGGGTCAGTTCACATGGCTGGATGGTGACTCCTGCACCCTAGCAGGTAAACTTGGGGAGTCTTTGCAGTTTCAGGAACACATGTAAGGCCCAGGCATACCCATGCCAGCCCCTGTTGGTTTTCCAAGTTCAGCAGGCATCAGATGCGTTGGTATCTGGATAGCTCCAGCCAGAGCTACGAGATTTCTGTTTTAAATCTCTTTTTCATTCTGCTTTCAGCTCCAGAACTTTCAAAGGAGCAACCTGATTTGGACCAAATTTGATATAAGTCTGGAGACTTATCAAGTTACATGGAAGGTTTAGTGCGCTATTTAGATGATATTTTGCACAAAGTGTTCTGGAATTAGGCTACAGGATGAAGGTCTATTTAACCTGTGACTCTGTGATCAAAAAGAGGCCCCCAACAATACATGCTCTGAATCATTCCGAGAAAAGGAAATTTGAGAAACAGCTAGTGGGTCCCAAAGATCCTGGGGGGCCAGCTCGCAGCCCCAGCCCCAGGAGGAGAGCTTTCTTCTCAGCGCCTTACCATTGTCTCTTCAAGGTGTGCAGTGCTGGTGGCACCAGTATTTCTCAAGTGTGAAAGTGCGTGAGTTGTACAAGAACCTTAACATTCAAGTTGGCTTCAGGGTCATAGGTAGGGCCCGGGTTTTCACACGGTGACAGTGCCTGCTCATTTAGAGTGGCAGGATGTGGTAAGAGGAAAGCAGAAGTTGAAAAAGGGGGATTATCAGACGCCAAGACATCGGATGATGTGCACGCATGTTGGTGTGCATGTGTGCATGTGTGCATCCCTCTGGGAACAAATAGGCCATCTCGGGTCACTGGACGGTCCCCACTGCGCAGGCTCAGGGTTGGGGAGTTTGGTGGTAGCTGCTGGAGTGGGTGTGGCATTTTGCCACCTGATCATGCCTAATAGCCCAGAATTGTTCCCAGGGGTGCATGAGGGATACCCCACTGTCCTGAGGAAGAGGTGGGGGCCCCTTCATCTTTGATCCCCCAGCAGATGATTTTCCATCTGCACACGCATGCTTAGCAGGGAGCGATGAAGGATACCTCCCGTTCACCCTCCACATAGAGCAGGGTGTGGGCGGGAGAGGCCCCGCTCTCTCTGTAGCCCACACCTTTCCTGCAGCGAAGGACTAGCTCCCTTTGTGATGCCTGGGCCCTTGACATCCTGAGGTTTGCCCGTGATTTTCTTTCCTGGAAGGAGAGGACAAGGAGGCGTATGGACACTGGAGCTATAGGCTGCAGGGACCTGCGTGGCTCAGAGGGGTGAAGGGTGGCACAGGGCTTGGTGGAAGGCATCGTTGCATATCAGCAATGGCAGCAAGCCAGGGTCAACCTGTGCTCTGGGGAAGTGTTTTCAGCGTGGGTTGATTTTGGTATCATCCATCTGTTATGGGGAAAGAGAAGCACCCATTTGCTATGGGAAAGGATTAGCAAGCAGGGAGGAAAGCAGCCCTCCCACCGCCGCCTCCCAGGCCACTCCTGCACCCGCCTCTGTTGGCCTGAGCTCTCCGGCTGCCTTCCAAGTTCCCCCAGTTCAGCTGTGGAAAAAGCCAACTAATCTCCTGGAAAATCTCCTGATGTGTATTTTTCTTTAAAGATTTAGGCTGGTTGTGAACATCACCCTTCTCCCCTGTGGGGCAGGCATCACCACCGTCGAACCCCAGGATCTCCCCGCCCCTGCAGCCATGGTTACCAGACACAGAGCAGAATCTGTCAAGGCCAGGCTCGCACTCGGCTACCCATTAATTCACTTAGTGCATTGAGAGGAGGAAGGCCGAGTCGGCACATTTTATTTTGGCTGTCAGGCCTGATTTGAGCTTATTTCTCATTGAGGGCTCCATATCAAAGGCCAGGATAATAGAATTACAGGACATTAGGGTTTTCAATCTGGAAAGGGCCCTGGAGATCATTTAGTGCTGCCTGCTCGCTTTACGGATGAGGAAACTGTATTTTTATCCTTAGAAACCTGAGCAGTACTCGGTTTCTGATATGCATGTGTAGTTGCCCACTCCCATGCATGGGGAGGACAGGGGCTGTGTCTGTGTGGGGAAGGGACCCTGGGATAGATCTTTCTGGCTGCTGAATCTTGATCCTGGCTTTAGTGTCATCAAAATCAGCCACCCCCCTCCCCTTGGACAGCACACATTTTGCATGTGTAAATGTGTAAATGCCTTGGTTCCCGACATTAGCTGGAGAAGAAGTGCTACTTCACACAGTTTAATAGGGGACTGCACCCCACATCTCTAACAGATGTTGGCCAGGGCAGCCAACTCTTTCTAAGCAATCTAGCTGAATTTTAGCGGCTGAAATTTTCTGTATCATTTGCTGATCATATTTCATTTCAGACTTTTGAGCACGACAGATTGTCCACCTGGCTCTCATTTTGCCACATTTTATTGATGGTCTGACTCAGATCTTTCAAGTTTGTACTAACTGACTTTGAAGGAGCAGCTTGTTGTTTAAATTTTGTGACACAGACAAGTAAACTGCCTGCAAATTATGCAACACAATGGTGATGAACAATGAATTAGGATTTTTTATTAATATTTATTACCTGTAGCCCAGGAATCAGTGAAGACTACTACACTGGACCCATTTCTGGGACAAAATCCCAAATTCACTTTACCATGAGCACATATGGGACCAGGAGGGCTGCACTTTTGTTTGCAAACCCGAGCTCCGGCTGCAATAGCTCACCGCTCTTCTGTCTGCTGCTCCGGGTCTGTAAACACTGCCCCTTCACTCCGCCCAGTCCTTGGTTCTGATCATTCATAGCAGCCGCTCTAATCAGGCTGGGCAACAGTCTGGGAATTCAGTGCTGTGTGGATGTCAGATGTTCATGAGAGAGCAAACTGGGGCCGGTTATGGGTGAATACCGCACTATCTTTAAACCTTTTCTATGAATCTAAAGTTACTATAAATCTAAAAGTATATTTAAAATGACACATACCATGTCCATTCCTCCTCTGAGGTCGTCCATTACTGAGATAGAACTTAGAACTGACTTGAACTGGTGCTGGGGTGGCCAGGCTGTCTCCTTGTCATCTCACTGACTTTGAAACAGTTCCATAAAGGGTTTGTTTGAATTTTCACTCACTGGGTTTGGAAATACAAATCAAGGTTTCAAGAGAATAATCTTTCCTGTGTTGAGGGACTCCCTCTGGTTTGTGAGTGGCAAAGCCAGGTGCAGGGGTGCAGGTTTGCAGTCCCAGCGCTCTGCAGGGCTGAGGCCTGAGGGTCACAAATTCAAGCCCAGTCTGGGCAAATTAGTGACCTAGCAAGGCCCTGACCACAGTAAAAATGTGAAAAAGGCTGAGGAGGTCCTGGGTTCAATCCCCAGCACTCCCCTCTCACACACAAAGGCAAAGTTGCTATGGGAACCCTGACTCCAAATGCACTAGCATTTCAGTCCTCTGCATAGTCCTCAGATCCAGGTCTCCAGACATGAGGCAGAGTGGGGGTGGGCAGCAGGTGAGAAGGGTGGGCTGCACTTGGGGGCCACAGAAGTTTCCAACAAAGGTCCTCAGCCTCTGTTTCCCTTGAGGGTGGGCATTCCCATATCCTTGGGTTTCTGCCAGGAAATATTTGAAAGGAACTCACCCTGCAGTGATTGCATTGCAGTCCCAACAGCACAGAGGAGCTAGAGTGGGCTCTGCTTGGTCAGTGAGGCTCCAACGTGGCTGAAACCAAGTGCTTATGACTTCCCAGGACCCAGTGCTAGGCAACCAGGGGTTCTGAGGGAAGCTGAGTGAGCTGGTGAGAGGGAAGTCCAGAAATCTGTGTTCAGTACTATGTGCGGTGGCCCAGGCTTTAACTCCAAATCCCTGTTGTGCATCGCAAACCCTGAGATGCGACTCTCATCTCCCCTGGTGGGAACGTGTGCTCAGCTCTGTGCTTGCTCTCCAAGGGCAGTGGTGATCGCAGACTGTCCCAGGCTACACCCGTGGCCTCATGGCTGCAGCTGGCTGGCTGGCCTTGTAACCACAGCCCGATTGAACACAGCCCCTGTTCCCTTTCATGTTTATGTGGCTGCTTCCCCACTGCGTTAGTGACTTGGTCCTTTACTGTGTGCAGATCCATGGCGTAGCAGACCTACATGGGTCCCATGGGTAGAGAGCCAGCGGCCCAGGAGCCCCCTGAAATGCCGATTTAACAGCACTCTCCTTGGGGATTCCGGTTCCGGGGTGCAGCAGAGGCCCGAAGTGGGCATTTCTAACTGTGCTTTGAGCTCCACTGCGGCGCCCTTTTCTGTCCATGCCGCGTCCTAGTCCATCCACGCCTTGTGACAATCACTTCTCCAGGAG